>JACEFZ010024191.1:0-82715 GCA_014155875.1 Cepaea nemoralis | reverse complement strand
ATACATGTAATATGTTTATATTCAAAGATAATACACGTGATTATGTTTACAGCGACATGTACACATCATTATGTGGTTAATATCACGAATTTCGAATGTACTTCACATGACATTTATTGTTACCCGTGTTTATTCGCGAAGTACGAGGGTAAGTTAATAAGTAAGTCACAAATGGCTGTAGAAAAATCATTAACTATGATAACAACTTGAAAAACTACTGAGCGTAATCTTGCCAAGAAATCAACAGATAGCTGAAAGATGCTGCTGATGACAGCGATGTCCTGTAAAAAAAAAAAAAAAAAAAACAACTTGAAACCAATTTGTTTTTATACACACATTGTCCCTTTATTTCTAAATATAATTTCACCAACATTGATGCATTTAGCCCATCGTTTTATCAGTCCTCCCAAACTAGCTGCATAGAACTGCTTGCTTTGTTTTGATTTACCTGCCATCCCACAGAACTGTGTGACTTACTTATTGAATCACCCTCGTAATCTGTTCTCCCCAGCTATGCACTGCTTTACGGGAAATCGTTAGGGGCTAAGTCCACAGAAAACCAATCTTGGCGGGAGACATTTCGAGAGTGACACCGAAGTTGAAAGTGAAGTGAAAACGTGGTTTAGAACACAGAGCACGCAGTTCTACGCAGTTGGTTTGGGAGGACTGATAAAACGATGGAATAAGGGAATCAATGTTGGTGGAAATTATGTTGAGAAATAAAGGGACAATGTATGTATAAAAATAAACTGGTTTCAAGTTGTTATCATATTTACTTATTTTTCTACAAGTATTTGTGACTTGCTTATTAACGTACCCTCGTACTTCCACGATTCACCTGTATATCAGGGGTGTACTTTCCCAAATTTTATAACTGCCTACAGGAGTTAGTTGCATATCCTTCACAGGACGTCACAGCCAACACCGCATCAATCCAGCCAGCATCATGTACATCTGTTCACATGGCTCTTTCCACTTGCTACGATATACTCCAATGCCTCTCTTCTCCTCACATGACCAAAGAATCATATTTGTCTCTTTCTTAAAGTTGCATATAACGTTCTAGTTTCACTAGCCTCTTCCAAGCAATCGTTGCTAGTTACTCTTTCAGTCCAAGGTATTCGCAACATTTCGTTGCAGGAACCACATCTCTGTTACTGTTATGCTCTTCCTGATTTGTTCATGCGAATTCCATTATTCACTTCCAAACAGCAAAATATTTTAAATATAAAATGAAAGCATTCTTTTTCCTATATTCAATGATAAAGAACCGGTCTCTGTGACTAAGGGCTTGCGAACGCGGTTTGTGAGCCCGTATACCCGGGTTCGAAACACAGCTGTGCTGGTTTTTTCGAAAAAGGTATAGGGGCCGGTCGTTCAGAAAGCAATGCCAAACTACTGAACGTAACACTTGCCTAGTACATCAACAGCAGCTGAAAATGCTGGTGTTGACTGCAACGTCCCGTAAGGGATACGCAACAAAATTATTATTAATGATAAAGAGTTATTGCATGAGGTTCGTTTCGTTTTTTGAAATGCATCTTTGCATGTATGTAGTAGAACATACTGCTTTCTATAAAACCAACCTAATGTTTATACCTGCAAAATAGATTTACACTTCATTGTAGTTCTCTTTTTGAGACTCTAGTGTGCATTTTACTTGATTTTCTTAAACTGTTAGCGCCGACGTAAATAATGAAGTCTCCGAAAGCGTTGATACAAAATAAAAACACCTGAATTATCTCTAAAAGCATTTTGACCGCAATATCTTTATTTATTGGCTCAATCTTGGTGACGTACTCAATTACAAACGCAAAGCCACTGCATAAAATATAAAGTACACAAACACTGAGCAATGTTTTCGTTGTCTTTGATATGGACTCTTTGGAGTTTACTTTTATTTTGTTTGAAGTCATTTGTTTCCGAGACAGCAGAGCACATACTCCAGGATTGCCCAAACTACAACATATCCAGGCGAACCTTCTGGCCTAGAGAGACAACAGTGGAAGATAAACTCTATGGACCGCTGAATGAACTAAAAAAGACTGTTAGATTCATACAAGAGACAACATTGCAGTTATAAACATATTTCAGGCGAACGAAAGAAGAAGAAGAAGATTTGTTTCCGTTTGTTTGTAAGTAACGTCACCTGAACCCCGATAAAAATGCACCCGACGGTTACCAAACTAATTGGTATGATGCCTGTCATGTAATTAATCATATTTTTTTATTAATCCATAGAGTCCGCTCTTAACATCATTTGCATAGGTCCGTGAGTAAAATATCCGACCTACAACGGTGCCTTGAATTAAGACCTGTTTAAACTGCAGACAAAATATATAATTATACAGAAAATAAGACCCGTCTAGAAAATAAATACAGGCAACAGTAATCATTGCGCGCCGGGGCATTAAGATCAAATACACTTTGAGAGGGCAAAAAATGGCTAAAATACGTTCTCCTGTTATTAGAACGGGAATTATCAATGCAAAATGCATCCCTATTATATGACCAGATAGACATATCACATACAATGCATACATCATGTTATTAACAGCTTCAGAAAATATGAATCCTCTATGAGAATTCTCGGCATATATATACATAGGAATATTGTTGATGCCCGTGAGAAATAACACATCAGAGACAGCCAAGGCCATGAGAAGAACATTGGAACATTTTCTGAACCCCTGTCTTGTCAGTATGATAATGCTGGTCACATTACCGGCTATCCCCAACACGCTGGTACAGGGGAATATTATATAGTGAAATACTTCATCTATTTTATAAGCGAGTTCAGGTGATGTGGTTCGGTGAGTAGCACCTGAGTAGCAGGTGATGTGGTTCGGTGGTCACTGAGATACTACAGTCATATTGGTGGACATCTTTATATTTAAAAGAATCGTAGTGTGTATTTGATATACATTATTTGTGATGTTTACAACTGAGACATGTTTACTATGTAGGCGTGTGTCCGAACACACTAGATGCAGACACTCAATGTGTCTTCGTTTAATGACAATTGGTTACTGCTGACTGTGTTGTGGAAAATACACTGCCGTGGGAAAACATCTCGGTTATTATTCAAAAAGGAGAGAGTAACAGTTTAAATGCAAATATAAAGAAATCCAGGTCATTGTACTGTACACACATTGTCGTTTTGTTAAACGATAATATTACGTTATATAATTGTGAATTTGCATCTTCGGGCAAAGCTCGATATTGCATTACAATTTCGTAATTTTCTGTGTGAATAGTTTTAGCCTATACCTGAGAACTCTGAGTAAATTAGTCATAATAAAGATGATATTTTTAGTATACATCAACGCAGAAAACCCGAACATTATATGGTATTTTCGTTATTAAGGTCAATAGGTCACGAAGATAATAAACGAGTGAACCTTCATTATTCAAGGAAGTGATGTGATTTCATTTCATGAAGAGTCAAATAAAACGCAGCAGTGGATAGATGTGAAGTGCGCTATTGTATGTCCAATTAATTCTCCGACCTTTCGAAAAACCCAATATTTTTTTTTCTTTTAATTGTGGAAATAACTCTTAGCAGACACTCTGAATCATTAGGTTTCTTATTCACATTTGCATCGCAAATTCAAAATTGTCGTATGTTCTGATTCGCTGAAAATTGACCTTTAATTCGTGTGTTTTTTGCCAGACATTATTTCAGTTAAAGGTTACAGTGACGGGCACAAAATGTCACAACTGTGCTGTAAAAACTAATAATTCATTGTAAAATGTAATCTCTGGAACAATTCGACACACTTTAAGAAAGGGAAAGCGTTTATTGGTTAAATGATGATTCCTATCAGTTCAGTTATCAGTTATCAGTTATCAGTTGGGGTATCTTCATTGCACTCCGAAAAGGTCCATAGGTGCTCAGACCCCCCCCCCCCCCCACCCCAGTATATGCATCAGCGTCCGGTGGCTAATAGTATCAGATCTGTGTTGGTTGACGTGGCACCTCGTTTTCCCGATTTTCCTCTCGCGTCTGGCCGTGCCGGTTCTTACTCCCAAGTCTTTCATGGATGTGGATTCACTGACGTCAAAGACCTCTATTCTCGCCATATCTTTAAGGACGTTAATAACATCAGCACGATCCATGGGCTGGCCATCTACAGAGGGTGCAGAGCCAGCCAGTTTATCAGCTCGTTCATTTCCCTCGACTCCCGCACGTCCCGGGACGAAGATGAAGGTGACTTTACGGAAACAGACTTCCGTAGCGACTCAGTCAACTGTCTACCTACAGATCCAGCTTCGACCTTCTGAATCATGCTAATTGAATCACTTAGTACACACACGTTGGTATAATGCTGTGATTCCAGCCATATGAAAGCCTGTGTAACCGCCATCACCTCCATCGTCATGCTGCTCGTGGTCATAGAGTGGGCACCACTGGATTCTTGAACGGTTCGGCCCGCTGAACGGGCTGTAAATGCCCACGCACTTCTCTGCTGCTTTACAACAGATCCATCTGTATAGATGAGCACTTTGGGGCTATATGAGTGTTCATAGATGAGCGCGTTGACCTCTGCATTGACAGCGGCAGGGTTCTGGTCTCTGCACCGTCTGTCGAGTGTTATAATGCAGGAGAAAGTGCACTTAAAAGCTGGAGGCACCGGCACCCATTCCTTGCCGGGGTTGATACTGGTAAGTTTGCAGACCTGTCTGACGACATCTTCCACCCGACCCATCCATGATTTGCCTCTCTTTAGCCTGTCACCCTTTTCTCTGAATATAGCGTCATGCAGAGGGCGCTGCTCATCTGCACTTATTTTTAAGTATGCACGAGCTCTCCAGATCTTGATCCTGTGTTTCATTGTCGGGAAGTCAAGGAGGTATCTCATTGCTACACAGCTGGTGTCTCTCGTGCATCCCAAAATGATGCTCATGGCTTCGTTTTGTACCTTTTCAAATTCCTGTTCGCAGACAAGCTGACTGATGATGACCGTCATTATATGCCATGCCGATAAGCGTCGGCGGTCATGATTAGCAATCTCACACGATCACCAAATTCGTGGATCAGCTCTGTGTTCTTGTCCCGACTATGTCATGGGGTCAATCTATCCAGATATTTACTTCTCTGCCTTCCCTTGCTTGTTCTTTTCCTCTCAACCATGCCAGTTGTCACCAAGTTATTCAATATATTTCTTCTCAAAAAGTGTCCGACAAATTGTACTGCAAATCATCTAAATTATATAATCAGCTTACTGTTTTCATTTGTTTCTAGTAGGATTTGGTAATTGGTTTTTCTAAGTGTCTATGACATTCTTCGAATTTATCTCAGGAACCACATTTCCACAGCCATTAGAAGTTTTTCAGCTTGTCTGCTCATGCAGACAATCAATCAATCATGTGCCATGCCGGAAAGCGTGGGCGATCATGACTCGCCATTTCACTCGATTACAAGTGTCGTGGATCAGCTCAGTGTTCCTGTCTCGTCCATGCCATGTGGACAAGCCATCCAGGTATTTTTCTCTCGGTCTTCCTCTTGGTCTGTACCCTTCGATCTGGCCAGTTGTAACTAAGTTCTCCAATCCATTTCTTCTCATAACATGTCCAAAAAATGTTGACTGCCTACGTCTAATTTCTCTAATCAGTTTACGATTTTCATTTGTCTCCTGTAGTACTTGGTCATTGGTTTTTCTGTCTGTCCATGGTGTTCTTTGCATTTTCCTCAGAAACCACATTTCTGCAGCCGCCAGATGTTTTTTCACATCTCTACTCTTCACATCCATACAAAAATACAGGTTCTAAGAAGGACTCCAACACACTTTTTCTCGTTGCAATTGACATCTTGTTATTGGTCAGTATGTTTTCCATCTTGCAAAAGGCTACCTTCGACATGGCGATTCTTGTTCTAATCTCTTCAAAGCATCTCTAGTCAGATGTTATGACTCTTCAGAGATAGTTGTACCGATTCACTTGTTTAGGAATATTCTCATTTACCTCTATATTACATTGTAGTATTTCTTTCTTCCCAATGTCGAACACAATCTTCTTACAAACTGATTCTAACCCTAGTTGTTAACTGTGTGCAACAACCGTAACTACTAAATGTTGCAGATTATGTTCATTGTCTGCAATCAATACTGTATCATCCGCACATCTATTGTTATTAATGTTATGTCCCCTAATGGTGGTAACCATCATATATTCTAAATTTCTAAAACAAAATATTGTTACACTACAGGGAAAACAGATCTGGAGAAATTACACATCCCTGTGGCACAACTCTCTTAATATGCTGATATTGGCCTACTTCATTGTCAATGATGGGGCTCATTATACTTATTGTTCGATGTTAAGCGCATCCCAAGGCTCCCCAATTTCTTCTGTATTGCAAAAAATATATAATTGCATTTTTCAGGGGGTATATCTCCGTTATCATTAATTGTGGTCCGCAGTCTGGTGACCTGGTCTATTTCATATTCTTGAAAGGCAGTGGTTCTCAACCTTTTTTGGCACATGCACCCCTTCACCATATGTTCAGAATAGCATTCCCCCACCCCCTTTCGTATTTCCTATCTATAAATTCCCCCGGCTCTACACAGTAATACGTAAAAATAGAAGCTAAATTTAATAACACATACTAGAACAAGTCCAGACGTCTAGATAAAACGTGATTTACGGGTCTACTTACGTTATAAAACTAATTTCAGAAGGGCGAGAAATACAGAACCGTAAAGAATAGAAGGAAAAACAATATCAAGTAATCAGTTCTTTTATTAAAGCGATCTTGATATAATCTCAATCCCTCCCCCATGGAAACCCTAACCCCCCACCGCACCCACGGGGGTGGGGGGGATTCCCCACCTGTTGAGAACCACTGTTCTAAGGTAGTGATCATTTAAGTTGTGATGTTGTCTTGACTCTGGGTCTTGCCAGCTTTCATATGGTTAGGAGCATTCTAAACTTCCATCTTCAAATTTTGTGGTCTGTCATTAATATTCCGAATAGCATACTGTTCCTCTCTTGTATCATCATAAAGATCTTTCACATAATATGCCTATGCATGATCTTTATCTGTAATGATTTTGCTATCTTTGGATTTTAGGCAAAATGTTGACGTGTGCGTTCTTCTGTTAGTGATGCCGTTAATTGTTGGTTTTCAATTTTTCTGCAATTTACCTCAAGCCATGTGTCGTTTACTATTTGTACGATTTGTTAATTTTCCTTAGAATCTTTTCTTATTTTACACCGTTATTTTTCTTATTTCTTATTATTTCAATTAGATATGAGATATATTTCGTCATCCATTTCTTATGTCCCATCATTATAATTGTTGGTATAGTTGTTTCTGCAGCTTAACTAAGTAGGTTTAAAAAAAAGTCGCTTAAAAGTCGCTTAAAAAACTGAGTAGGTTAGTTAGTCGACAGATCATCCTCATTACACATCGAACCATTCAGTCCATGAGTGCTCGGATCCCCTCCTCTGTAAATTCTGCAGCGTGTAGCAGCTAACGACACTAATTCTGTGTTGGTTTATTAATCTTTTTTGGCTTCCTGCATAGTGTTCTTTTTTTTTTGGTCACACCTCTTTAAACTTGCTGATATTACACTCTGACCAAGGGTTATAGATTCACAGTCGTCACTTGGTTCTAGGAAAAGCCCTAATTCTCGTAGAGCATTCAGTATGTCAGCCTGGTCCATGGCTCGTTCACGGTTCACAGTAGCCTTACCTACAAGCCTGCTAATTTCCGTGGACACTAGCATGCCCTGGCACGAAAATGAAACTAATTTTTGCCAGCCGTGAACGCTCCAGAGACACCAATTATGGTCTTCGGACCCACCACATCTCTATATTCCTGAGCATACTCATTGAGTCACAAAGAAAACATGCCCTAGTGAAGGTATGTGTCTCGAGGCATGTCATTGCTTTGCATACTGCCATGACTTCCATAGTCAGACTAATTATAGTCAAGGCATAAGCACCAGAATCTTCCTTCTTCCTAATTCACCCCCCAGTCTAAGGCCCATGGCCCATAAACGTCTCATGCTTCCAACGGTGGACCCATCTGTGTAAATGACAGCATCACCCTCTAAAGAATTCTCGAAGATCAAGACTGTACTTCCCCCTCCTCAGCAGCTGGAATTTCTTGTCTGTGTTTTATGTCTAGTTGAGTGCAAACTGAAATGGAAGTACAGATCTCTGTTGGCACTTATACCCACTCCTCGCCCAGTTTTAAGTCCTCAAGTGAATACACCTGTTTAAAAATGTCTTCGGCTTGTCCCATCCATGACTTTCCTCTTTTTAATCTGCTGCCCTTTACCTTCGTAATTTCACTATGCAGTGAATGTTGTGTGTTTCGTTGACTCTGAGGTTGGTACGTGTTCGGCAAATTTGTATTCTTGCCGCTATGGTTGGATAATCAAGAAAGTGCGCTTCGCACTTCATGCTGTATCTCTTGAACAGCCAAGTATAATACGCATAGATTCATTCTGTATTCTTTTCACCCTTTCCATCTTCTTATGGCTGAGAACCAGGATGGCCATCGCATACTTAAATATAGAAAGAACCAGACCCTCGTATAGAAGACATTGATGGCAATGCTCACAGATCGCTGCCGCCATCATCCGCATCGCAGACAAATCTAACATTGCCTTCGTTATCACCTGTTTTATGTGCTCAGTATAATCACGGCCTCGATCAAATCGTATCCCCAGGTATTCCATTGCATGTGTTCTTTGTATATTCTCTGAGCACAGATTTACAGTTGGTGTTGGAGTGTTGACAGCTTATGTTTCAACGCCTGAGTGAAAACCTTCATACACAGCATGGGCAAAAACTGCTGCGTTTGTCCAGGTTTCTGTTTGGACGATACCCTCCAAAGATAGGTGGGAAAAGTCATTCTCCCTCTGACTGGATTGATATGTTTCTGGCAATTAACTTCTCCAGTAGCTTGTCTATTGTACTCTGCATGGCGATTACCCGATATTCCCGAATTTGTGTGTGGTCTTTGCCAGGCTTCGGCAAGGGAATCAGATAGAGTTATAAACACGCCTCATTGATGCTAACAGTCACTATACGGTTGTGCATATCTGTTAGTTCCTTTAACTCGTTGTCGATACACATACTAATGTCATCACACCATATACCATCTGACCCTGGTGAGCTATATATTGTCTGTCGTAGCACAGCCTTGATCTCTTTTACTGTTACTATGTTTTCTTCTCAAGTGGAGAGACTTCCGGTCAAGATGGCTTTGGGCGGTTGTGTTGTTTTGTGACCGTTCCCTTTTTTTACGTAGGAGATGGATATTTTCATCTCTTGCGTGTAATTTGTGTGGCTGGATGTAAAACCAGGAGTTTCTTCTCAAGATCTGCGCCGATGCTACGAAGTTCGTGCATTGAGCGAAGCAAGCGTTGAGTGAATTTTCGAAGCGTGTGTGTTTCTGTGGTATTCGGTTTTTCAACATAGTGGAAAAACGTTTGTGTTCCGTGCTTAGGGCAGACAACCTAACAATGCTCCGGGGGCGGCGGGGAGGCCGCAAAGGGTAAGGCATACGAGGTGGAGCAAGACATTTTAGGCACAAATGTGACAGTCTTTGCCTCAGGAATACTCGTATTCTATATTGGAACTGTGCCAGCATAAAACATCGAGGCCCTATTCTCGAAAATCTGGTATACAGGAACGACATTGTAGCACTCCAGGAGACGAGACTAGGTTATCAGTTACTCCAAATTGCCTGCTTCAAATATTTCTACAACAGACGACATCTGGGAAAGGCGATTCTCATTCAATACAGTATGGTGGCTTCAGGGCTAGATATGTCCAGTTGGGACAATGACGACATACAAATACAAGCGGTTGGAGTTTAATCCAGTCTACCATTCGTTTTGATTAATGTTTATGCCCTAACGCGAGTATGGATTCCCAGAAGTGGCAATGCTTAATTGGCATATTAGGTCACGTGAGAAATGTTATTTTCAGTAGCGATTTCAACGCTAAAGGCAGAGCATGGGGAAACATTTCCTCCAACACACAGGGGGAGGAGCTCGAGACTGCACTTGAATCTATTGACCTGGTTTGTATCAACAGTAGCTGTGTTACAAGGACAGCAAGCCGTCCATTGCTATTGATCTGGCGCTGGTTTCTCCTTCACTCACTACAGTGTGTAAATGGGGTGTCCTAGGCTACCACGACAGCGACCTCCACCCTTGCAGCAAGCATATTGGTGGAGAAAGGCAGAACAAGGCAGCACTAGTTAACGGTCAAGACTTTCCTGTATGACAGTACAAGACAAGATATGGTGAGTAAAATAAGTCGCCGCAAGCGTAGAAAGCTTCAGGGCAGGAAAAGAAGCTGGGAGCAACCACGTTGGAATTTTGAGGTGGAGAAAACCTGGGTGGATAAGCGCAGTGCTGTAAGAAATGGCAAAACCCCAAGGAGAACAGAGTTAGTCATCCTAGTCCCCGAATGCACTTAGGAAAATAGATGCACACAGAAGTAAGCTATTTTTTAAAAAAATACTGGTTACGGTGGTTAAAAGTGAAAATTGGCACAGGTATATCAAAGAGTAAGCACAGACATGTCACTGAAATTGTTTTGGCGACTACATCAAAGCATGAGTGGAGTAGTCAAGAATAAGGGAATTTCTGACCGCCGAGGTGCTGACCTCATCTGGCAGAGGACTGACGAGAACAAGGGCAAAGCCCTCTTCGAATGCTATCTTCAGCAGAGTAACCAAACAGACATGAGAGGCCGACATTTTGCCAGCGAGGTCACCTCAGACAGGTGCATGGCCCAGAACATTTCTGATGAAGACACAGTGACAGTGTGATAAATCAAGGCTGTGCTTCGACGATCAAAGAACAGCGCTCCAGGTCCAAATGGCATAAGATATGATTACATCAATACGTGTACCGACCACGAGCTAGAGAAACTAGCAGACATGTACAACAACAGTATAGGGGTGCTAGCATCAAAGAGGAGTGGTTACACAACTATCTTATCCCGTTGCCAAGCCTGGCAAAGACCACACATAAATGCAGAGGTATCGAGTAATAACCATGCAGAATACAATAGGCAAGCTGCTGGAGAAGTTAATTGCCAGAAAAATATCAAGCCAGCTAGAGAGGCAAGGTATTTTCCCACCTACCCTGGGAGGTTAACGTCCAAAAAGAGATACTGTAGTATATTAAAACGTCCTTACCCTTTCCTAGCATTGACGCCCTTAAAAATAACACATGCCCTAGGGATTACTGTCTAAATACCTTTTTTTTTGGGGGGGGGGGGGGGGGGGGGGGGGGGACAGCGATAGACTGACCGTGGCACAGTCAAATTTATTTGGCATTAGTTTAAATCTTGGCCTGGTAATTGAGCAAATACCTGGCTAAGACAGGGATTAATTTTAAAACAAAGAGATTAGTAGCCATTGAGTGAAGACAAAGAATGTTTATATTATTTCACTCTGTGGAGCAATAGGTATGTTGAATATAATGAACTTTTGAATATGTAACTATTGTTATCCATATATGAGAAATGTACATGTTTGTTTTTCTCTGTTATATATATATATATATATATATATATATATATATATATATATATATATATATATATATATATATATATATATATATATATATATATATATATATATATATATATATATATATTCTGTTCATGGTTGTCACTGTTACGGTGGGGAATATACATTCTAATGGGACTCCTGTGGAAACATGATGAGATGATATATGAAACCTTGGGCATATCAATATACTAGAAGATAATGTTGAATAACTGTGGCCTATATTTTACAGTGGTAGAAAGGAGACGAGGAATTGTAAGACAAAAGGTTTATGGCTCTGAAATCCTTGTCAGGTTATGACAGATATAACATCAAGATGGATTGAAAGGTTAGGATGGCTTCACTCATCAGAAAAGTCCCAGTAACAACATAGAATAGAATAGTGAGTGAGAAGATACCTTACTCACATTAAGAGCTAGAATAGCTCAACAACAAGCGACGAGGGACAAGGGACACATTGGAAATACTCTCCGATCGCCTTCCCCTTTTTGTTTGTAATTGTGTTGTAAACATGTTAACCTAAAACAGTAGATTAATGCTGGGGTTGTATCCTGTGTCATTTCCAGCTCTAGACGAGAAGCAAGTGGTGGATTTTGTTCGAATGTATCACTAAAAACTGGATCCTGTGTCAACAGCCAGTAGGAAGTGATAAATGGCAACCTGTCCTAAACCTCGTCTGGACCTAACAACTACATGTTGACTGCTGTACTCATTAGCAGCCATAGCCAGCAAAAGACAATTTAGAAGACGACTGACAACGTTATTGATGAAGTCCTACTTCAGTAGGAATATCCAGAACGGACTTCAGTATCTAAAAGTCTACAAAGATAAAGATCTACAGAGTAACTGGCAACAGTGTATCGTCTGATTTACTTCTGAGAAGCACCACTTGGAGTATCATCAGTCAGCGAAATCAATGAGACTATGGGACAGTGCTACAAGTTTAATAAAACTAGTAGTAGTAGGCCTCTTTCAGTCCTGAAGGACTATAGAGTTGTGCCACTTGGGAGGTGCCTGGCAGCACCGCTGGTGACTGTATAGTCCAATGCGAGAGTGACAATCCCTGTCACAGTTTCTTCATCTGTAAGACGAGGCAAGTCCCGCAGTAAGTGACTGCGCTTTGAGCCTGTGGCACCTATCCTCAGTTTGTTGGATCAGATTGCGCTCAAAGAGCACCAGTCCGTTTCGTACATCTCTTCTCGAGGAGCATCTGTCTGTTGCAACTCTCTCCCACGTGACTGGATATATTCCAATGGTTTTCATATCTTGTTTACACACATCCCTATATCGCATTTAGGGTCTTCCGGTTGGCCTCTTTCCTGTGACTAGTTCTCCGTAAAGGAGATCTTTGGGAATACGTTCATCCTCAATTCGAGATACATGGCCCAGCCACCGGAGGCGTCTCTGCTTGAGGAGGGTGTGCACTGTGGTAATATCTGCTCGTTCAAGCACCTGTTTGTTTGTTATGTGGTCTCTCCATGTTATGCCCAGCATACGTCTCACACATCTCATGTGGAAGGAATTCAACTTCCTTTCCTGTCTTGAGTACAAGGTCCAGGATTCAGACCCATAGAGTAGTGTGCTAACAACACAAGCTTTATATACTTGAGCTTTTGTACGCTCTGTTAGTCTATTATTCTCCCAAACTCTTTTAGCTAGCCTGGAAAATGTTGTGGCTGCCTTTCCAATGCGTCTGTCGATTTCTGTCTCTAATGAAAGATTATCTGATATTGTCGACCCCAAATACACAAAATCGTGGACGATCTTCAATTCGTAATTAGCAATTTTGATTGACGGGGGCGCACCAGCGTCTTGTTCCATCACCTGTGTTTTATTTAGGCTAATGATGAGCCCAAAGTCTTTGCAGGCGGCTGCAAAACGATATATGAGCCTTTGGAGATCTTCTGCTGTATGAGTAGTCAGTGCTGCATCATCTGCAAAAAGTAGTTCTCTTACACATCTTGATCTTAATTTGGTCTTTGCCTTGAGTCTTGATGGGTTAAAAAGTTTGCCATCAGATCTTGTGTGGAGGTATATGCTTTCAGTGGCAGTCCCAAATGCCTGCCTTAAGAGAACAGCGAAGAAGATATAAAAGAGTGTAGGAGCAAGCACGCAGCTCTGCTTTACTCCGCTGCTGATGATGAATGACTGGGATGTTGAGCCGTCAAATAAAATGGTCCCCTGCATGTTTTCGTGGAATGATTTCACGAGACTAAGAAGGGTGGGTGGACATCCAACCTTTTCAAGGACCTTAAAAAGGCCGCTTCTGCTCACGGGGTCACATGCCTTTGTGAGGTCGATGAAGGCTATATATAATGGCTTCCTCTGTTCTCTGCACTTCTCTTGGAGCTGCCTGAGTGAGAAAATCATATCGATGGTGGACCTGTTGGGTCTAAATCCGCACTGCGATTCGGGGTAGATTCTTTCAGCAAGAATGTGTAATCTTTTAAGGATTACTCTGGCAAAAATCTTGCCTGTAATGCTGAGTAGGGAAATGCTGCGATAGTTGTTGCAGTCGCTTCTGTCGCCTTTGTTTTTATAAAGGGTAACGATGTTTGCGTCTTTCATATCTTGTGGTATTGATTTTTCTCTCCAGCAGAGCTGAAATATTGCATACAGTTCTGGGATTATTGTTTCATTGCTACATTTTAAAATTTCAGGTGGAATATTATCTTTTCCAGGTGCCTTGCCGGATTTGAGAGAGTCTAGTGCTTCGCTGATTTCTGTGAGGCATGGTTCGTTATCCAGGGCATGCATGGCAGACTGTTGATTGATGGCTTCCAGAGCTTCTTCGCTGACAGTGTTATCCACTGAGTATAGCTCTGAGTAGTGTTCTACCCAGCGATCCATTTGTTTCGCTAGATCTTTTATGACTACCCCCTCAGTTGATCGTAAAGGGGCCATCTTATTTTTTGATGGACCGACAGCTTGCTTGATGCGCTCGTACATTCTTCTTATATTTCCAGTGTCTGCACAAGTTTGAATTTGAGCAGAGAGATGTAGCCAGTACCTGTTCGCACATCTTCTTGCCATCTGTTGTACTCTATTTCTGGCCGTTCGCAATGCCTGCAGTGTTTTCTCTGAAGGTGATGTTTTATACATTGAGAATGCATGTCTCTTTATCTCCAGGACTGGGAGCATCTCTTCAGAGTGTGCTTCAAACCAGTCGGTTGACTTAGTTTGCTTCTTGCCAAATGTTGATAGTGCTGTATTGTAGATGGTGTCGCGAAAATGACTCCATCTCTCAGTGGAATTTCCGTTTGTGGGGCCAGGCAGAGTATCCGCTAGATCCTGCATGAATTTGTTGACCTTCTGTTTATTTTGGGTGCCGCTGGTGTCAATGCGTGGTCTTCCTTCTGTTCGGCTTCTGTAGATTCTCTTGGGCTTTATCTGCACCTTGCTGGAGACGAGTGAATGGTCGGTGTCGCAGTCAGCACTATGATAGCTGCGAGTCAGCCGTACATTGCGGAGGTTGCTGCGTTTAGTGAGCACCAGGTCGAGTTGGTGCCAGTTCTTTGATCTGGGGTGCCTCCATGACACCTTGTGTTGAGGTTTCGTGTCAAAGAAGGTGGTGGTCACGCACAGATTATGGTGGCTGCAGAATTCCAATAGACGTTGTCCATTGTCATTGATCTTCCCAACGCCAAACTGTCCTAGACATGAAGGCCAAGATTTGTGGTCGGAGCCAACCCTGGCATTGAAATCCCCCAGGATAAAAAGATGTTGTTTCTCTGGTGTTTCACTGACTTCTTTGCTAAGGTCGTCATAGAACTTGTCTTTAGATTCTGATGCTGCAGTTAGTGTTGGGGCGTAAACGCTTATAATACTAACTGGGCCTGCCTCTGTCTGGAGTTGGAGCTTCAGTATTCTTTCAGTGCCATCACTTGGTGGTATGATGGAATTAAGCAGCTTTTTTCTGATAGCGAAGCTAATTCCATGCTCCCTGGTCTCTCCGCACGGCTTGCCATGCCAGTAGAAAGTAAAGTCCCTCTCCTTGATGCTTCCAGATTCTTGGAGTCTGGTCTATTGCAGGGCGACAATGTCTATCCCCAGTCTTAGTAGTTCGTTGTTTATCACTGCAGTTTTGCGGGCATCCACAATCTCATTTAGATCGTCTGAGATGCCAGGGGTCATGGTTCTTACGTTCCATGTTCCCAGCCTTAGGGCCGGTTGTTTTGTTTTTTCTTGTTGCTAGGTGTATAGATTGCGGTCCATGTGTCACTGTTTTTCCCTAAGCTCCACACACCCTCAGAAGCAGATGAACCGTGGCGAGACAACACCTTATTGACTGGGGGCTGCCCAGCTTAGGCGGGCGGTAGCTGTCTAGTGAGATACGATGATCTCTCCCACCGTCGGAAGTAGCCCCTGGTGCCTTGCTCTACGCCAATCGAGCATTAAGACTTATAACCGGCAAATGCTGCTTCCCGTGTTGTGTCACCGCTTTACGCGGTGCTGAAGTGACCTCTTCAGGGCACAAGCCTGGGCAATGGAAATCGGAGAACCCAGTAGCAGGTTCCCCCTCTCCACGTCGCCGATGTTAATAAAACTAACAGCAGTAAAAGCTCTCCATCTGTCTGTTGGACTCCCAAGTTCAAAGGATACTCACAAGTATCCTCCTTCGAAA
Organism: Cepaea nemoralis; assembly: GCA_014155875.1. NCBI lineage: Eukaryota > Metazoa > Mollusca > Gastropoda > Stylommatophora > Helicidae > Cepaea > Cepaea nemoralis. Next base: position 66,543 of record JACEFZ010024191.1, on the reverse strand, counting down.
GAAAAAGTCCCACAGCAGCAAAAGTCAACATAAGGTTCAAGACACTAAAACACCAAATGGGAAGAGACACTGAAACAACCTAAGCAAATACAACCAAGGTACCAACTGAATACCAACTTAATATCAACTGAAAACAACTGAGAAACCAGATTACCTCAAGGTGCAAAATCTGCAACACCCAGATCAACTCTAGGTCTCAGACCGGAACACCATCAAGAATACCATATGAAAGAAACTAGAGGAGTAAATGCCTCTACGCATGCAACAACACGAATCATCTGATTTTTTTTGGCGACTCCCAGTTTGTGTGTTGGAATTAATATTCTTCAGTTCCACGCCTTCATCAGACCAATCCTGGACATAGTTTCAGGTGAAAGGAAAGAATTGCTCACAGCATTGCATGTCCTACACTGAAAAGGGAAAGACTGAATCAACTCTTTGCTGGTCCCATGTCAGGCTTAATGCCATCATCAAGTGTGGAATAGGTTATAGACTAAGACTAGGCGGGTGAAAATTCTTTGTGAACATAATTGGGATTCGGATATTAGAAGCCGAGAAGCTAAAAGGCCGTCATACTTTTCATCGGATATGGTGATATATAGAGAGATCCTTGTAATAAAACTCAAGATGCATCTCCTGAAGGTATGACCAACCTAAGGAGTAATTTCACACTGGCAACGAGCCACTTGCAAAAGAAGATTCGGGAATTCAGCCCCATGGAGGGGATATGTGATAAATTTATTTCGGAATATGGATTATAAATATTCACCAGCCAACTTCAGTGGACATAATGTAAGTAGAACAGAATGTGAGTACATTGATTTCTGTCCCGGATAAATATGGACATTATCTGCTTCGCACTGGAGAAGAATAACCGACAGCAACACCTAAGGATAAAGGACTATAATTAAATAATTAGTTTAATTATTAGTACCAATTATACTTTCTATGTGCTTATTTCATGCAATGGATGTGTAAGATCAGTAGCTTTTTTTCAATGAGAGTATAACCAACTAGTGGTTATTGTTTTAGTTGAATATTCTAACACCATCTCATTATTTTTTTTTTAATATGAGAACTGTAACCGGTGTCAGAAACAATTGTTTTATATGTTTGGTTTTTCTGAACTTAGACCATTGGTTGCTTTACTGATGTAAAGTGGGTCAAAGATGTAGAACCAATGAGTGGTTGTTGTGCTGTTTGTAATACCATTGTTTTTTCTTGGGATAATGGGGTTGATGTGTTTTGATATTGAAAATTATTCCCATGCTTGTTCTGGAAATTCAGTGTGGTCATTACAATTATCTATATGTTACTGCAGATCTTGATTTAATGCCTGAAATGTTTGTCCAAAATTGTTGATGTTTACGTCAATAAAATGTTGATGTTTGTTCAACAGTGGTTGTTTTATATGTTGTAAACAATCAATGTCCTCTAGCACTGTATACACTTTAGAGGATGATGATGTGGGAGAGGAAACCTACACACAGATACCATTGTTTCAAGGATTAAAGTGTTTTCTTGATGTATTTGTGGTAAATTTCCCTGATCACCTTGCATTCTAGAAGTGAAAAGAGAAACAAACCTAAATCCCCAAGGGATCCCCTAGACATTTTTAACAGAATAATTCTCATATATAAATTCCACATCCCACAGATACCTGGACCAATGCATCAGTTTTTGCCCATGATGTCTATGAAGGTTTCCAATCAGGCAATGAAGCTTTTGCTGCAGCGATTGATTTTGAGGACGCGTACAACAGAGTACCATTCGATTTTTTTAATGCTTCAGCTTCTTGAACTCAAGATAAGTCCTTTTCTCCTTAGTTGGATCTCTGCAGCCCTCTTCCAACGGAAAGTAGTTTTTAAATGTGGCAGTTGGACTTCGGAACCAACAACAATATATCCTGGCCTACCACAGGGATCACCATTATCTCCAGTGTTGTTCAACGCCTACACCGTGAGAATCACCAGCGAGCATATCACTGGACCGGGGAGGACATAACTGTCATATGCCGGCCATGTTTTAGTGTATCGTCAGGGTAAGGATAGAGTGCATGTTGCTGTGGAACTACAAACTGAACTCAAGCGCATAAGTACTTGGTCTGTTGAAGCTGGGGAATGGTCAACCCATCAAAGACAACAGTGACATGGTTTTTTTCGAAGAATAATATTGTCAACACTCCAACACCAACTGTAAATCTGTGTTCAGAAAGTGTGGAAAGAACGCAGGCAATGAATTACCTGGGAATACGTTCTGATCGAAGCCTTGCTTATAATGAGCACATAGACCTGGTGATAACAAAGGCCAGGTGCGGTTTGGCTGCGATGCGGGTGATGGCAGCAGCAAACTGAGCAGTGCCATCTATGTCTTCTATACGAGGGGCTGGTCATGTCTGTTTTTGAGTATGCGATGGCGATCCTGACTCTCAGCCGTAAGCAGATAGAAAGGATGAAGGATACAGAACGAAGCTATGCTCATTATTCTTGGGTGTACAAGAGGTACATCATGAAGGGCGATGCGCTACCTTCTTAATTTTCCAACCATTGAAGAGAGAATACAAATTTGCATAGCGCGTGCCTACTTCAGAGTTAACGGAAACACACAAAATCTGCTGCATAGTGAAATTATGAAGGTGGAGGGCAGCAGGTTAAAAAGAGGAAGGTCGTGGATGATTCCAACCGAAGACATTCTTCAACAGGTGTGTTCACCAGAGGACTTAGAACCTGGCGAGGAGTGGGTACACGTGCCAACAGATTTATGTACGTTCTTTTCAGTTTGCATCCAACTAGACAGGAAATGCAGACAAGAAAATCCGGCTGCTGTGGAGGCGGAAGTACAAGAGTTGATTTGCGAGAATTCCTTCGACGCTGATGATTTCATTTACACAGATGGGTCGGTCGTCCGACATGTGAAAAGCTCTTGGGCCTTACGGCTCAAGAGAGTGGATGCTGTCTCTGGAGCGGTCTCGACTGGCAAAGATTAGTTTCATCTTCGTGCTAGAGCATGCGGGAGTGCAAGGAAATGAGCGGATTGACAAGTAGTACTACTGTGGAGGGCGGACTCGCCACGGACCAGGCCGATATTCTGAATGCTGTACAAGAAGTAAGACTTTTGCGAGAACCAAGTGATGATTGTGAATCTACAACCATGGTCAGACTGCGAGAACAGTAAATTAAAAGAGGGGTGGCCAAACAAGAACACTACGCAGGAAGCCAAAGAAGATTGATAAACCAACACAGAAATAGTGTCATTTGCCACAATGCGCTGCGGGATTTACTGAGGAGGGAATCCGAACACTTATTGACTGAATGGTTCGATGTGCAATGAGAATGACCTATTGATTAACTAATTGTCTAACTAAACAAACAAGTAAACAACTTCAAACATATGAAAAGTGTGTTTTCATTATCTTTATTTTGTATATGAATACAGTGTGGTGTTCACTATACGACACTTTAAGTCAATCATATTCTACAAAATAGTTCTTCTATACTCATAATTATGTTGTCAATTGTAGACAGAATTTGTTCTGGATCCTCATCTACATCATCGGACGCAGTTTTGGCTTCTGCCTACATTTGCAATCTGTGACAGGACACCGCCAGTGACAAGCTGAAAAGAGATACACTATAACATTTATACGTATTACATATTACCAGCTTTTGTTTCTTCTCCTTCTTATGATCTATGTCGTGTGGCATTAGTGATCATGTCTTTCAACAACTCTCTGTCTCGTGTGTTGCCAATGATTTCTGATAATGAAGTATCTCAAAGCCATGATGTCAACAGGGCAAGCATCTTATAACTTGGTCTACCACTGCCTCTCTTCCCCTCGAACTTTCATGTTGTGACGACATACTCCTGATTTCCCTTTCTCATGACATGCCCACAGAATATGGACAGTCTTCGCCTGATGAGAGTCACCATTTCTCTGTATGAGATTCTTTTTTTTTTGGGGGGGGGGGGGGGGGTGTGGTTTAGGGAATGCAAAATGTATAATCTGCTTAAGATCTGAAAAGAAAGAATGAAATAGAATGACAAAATAATAAATGTGGAACTTGTGGAGGGAATTAAGCAATTACTTGCGAGCCAAGAGGTGAAAACAAGACGCTGGATCTTGATGGGACATGCAACTGAGAAGAAAAGAAAAACAAACCCGAGAATAGTAAAAACAAAATTGCCTTTCCCTGGAATTCAAGAGGCAAACGAAATACAGGGAGACATATAAATACACAGAGAAGAAAAATAATGGAGAAACAGAACGGAATAATATAGAGAGAACGTGGGAGAAGCTGCGTGGAATACCTACGGTTAGGTCGGCTTGTAGTGAAATGGTTAAGGCTCTTGTTTTCGTTTTTTTTTTTTTTTTGAGGCTCTATGTCCAATGCCGCAATAAAGACGACATAAGAAGAGGAAGAAAGGAAGAAAAGAATTTTAAAACCAAAGAAGAAGAAGAAGAAGAAGAAGAAGAAGAAGAAGAAGAAGAAGAAGAAGAAGAAGAAGAAGAAGAAGAAGAAGAAGAAGAAGAAGAAGAAGGTATAAAAACGAATGAATTATGTCAAATGTCTCCGCCACAACTTAATCAATCATTCAGGTGCCGCCTCCACCATATCTGATAACTAACAATATACTGGTGATTGCGTAATGATCTGTAAATACATCAGCTTCCTCCTCATTGTTAGTAAAATAAGGTAGAGTAAGGTAATGTAAAGTAAGTTAAAGTACGATAAAGTAAATTAAAGTTAGGTAAAGTAAGGTAAAGTAAGATAAAGTGCCGTATAGTACGGTAAAGTAAGGTAAACTAATATACAGTAAAGTAAGGTAAAGTAATGGTGAGGTAAAGTAAAGTAATGAGAATTACATTAAGGTAAATTAAAGTAAACAAAAGTAAAGTAAAGTAAAGTAAAGTAAAGTAAGATAAAGTAAGGTAAAGATTGATTGATTGACTGATTGATTGATTGATTGATTGATTTAGGAACCGACATCACAGCATTCGGGGCATTCCCATAAGCGCTCCGTCCCCATCCTCAGCAGCCAGCGAAGAGTTCCAACACGAATAGTTCCAGCAGCAATCTGATTATATGTCCGTCTCGCCTTTCTTCTGAGCATCGAGCGTCGGCCAGATCCCCTCGTGACTCCTCGCTGCCTCATTCTTGCCAGACTATGGTGATCCATTTGCTCCTCCGAGGTGTACACGTGCTCCCACATGGCCGCAACCATGTCTGCCTTGTCATGCATCAATACTCCACCAAGTTTTGTCGAGCCAGCCAATCTGTCCGCCTGTTCATTCCCCAGCACACCGGCATGCCCCGGAGAAATGATCCAGGTGATGCCTGCCACCTGTAACCTCCGAAGCGAAGCAATCCACTCTGCACGAAGCCTACCTGTCCTCACCTTCCTAGGCATGGTTTCTGAGTCAGTTACAATCACGATGTGTGTATTTATCGTGTTCTCCATCCAGCGGAAAGCTGCACTGACCGCCTCCACTTCCATTCTTAATGGTGTGGTATCATACGCTAGGCTCCCCTGCACCATACGTCAACCATTAGGTGTTGCTAAGAATCCCCAGGCACTTCTCCTACCTCTGAACACCGAACCATTTTTTAGATAATCACATCACGCGGGCGAGCATTATCCTGTTAGTTGCCGGATTTCCACTTCCGTGGCCCCTGCTGACCACTCCCTGCACACCCGGTCCCATGTGATTATAACTCTGCACAAGTCTGACAGCTCCGCTGGCACTCTGACCCACTCCTCTCCTCGCCTAATGTTCTCCAAGATGCACACCTGTCTGATCGTATCCTCCGCCTCAGTCATCCATTATTTCCCTCTTATCAGTCTCTGACCCTTATGTGCGTCCAGCGCCTTATGCAACGGGTGATCTGTGTCTGCAGCTAATCTGAGGTATGCCTTCGCATGCATCACCTTATGCCTACCAGAAACAGTCTGCAGACCAAGTATGTAACGCATACACACTACTGGGGTATCTCTAGTGCATCCCTATATATAAGCTCTTTGTTAGTTAACTTCTTTCAAGGTTCTTTCATTGCTCTTCCTATATGTTCACATCATTGTTATATTTAACCAAATCTAGGCAGCTTTCGCCGGTCTCTCTGGCCGATGGGTTACAACACTTTCTCCGTAATCCTGTTTATCACGCAGAGTCTCGTAGCGGACGAGAGCTGGAAGCGGTTCGACTCCCGCTGGTGACTTGCGGGATAACTGAGCCGGCCGCTCAGAAAGCAATGGCAAACTACTGAGCGTAATCTTGCCAAGAAATCAACAGACAGCTGAAAGATGCTGCTGTTGACAGCGATGTCCTGTAAAAGATATGCTGGGGAAAAAAAAGGCAGCTTTCACAAAAGTGTTCACTTTTTTTTTTTTTTGCTATGAGTTCAAGGTTCTCTTCCGACCATAAAGACTGACTTACTATAGATCTTTAGAACTCTTTTCTTCACCACTGTTAACAAAGATAAATTGCTGAGAGCATTCTTTATCTTGTGGTATGCTCCCTTTGCTTTGGCTATGCTATATTTAAACAATGTTTTCCATTAATGTTCCCTAACATGGAGGATAGGCGGTTGCGCTGTTAAGGCCTTTGGAGTGTTTATGCAAATGGCTACGGTTTGCTTGCGCATTTTCCTCATGTTGGACTGGTAGTGCATGGTTACGTCGCTCTGCTACTGAGTTGAGCACGTGCAGCGACACTGTGAGCTGTGAATTTCTTGTAGAGTGCTTTTATATCTGTCCGAGGTTGTTTGTAGCGTGAACTGCATGTTCAGAAAAATGGCTGCCGGCTGTAATAATACTTTTGCCTTATGCAGTAATGTGTGGCTGCTGGTTTTCTAGTGACTGCCGCTTCCATCGACGATGAACTGTATTTTTCGTGGCGGACTCTTGGGTTGGCATTCTGGCCGCTGCATTATGCATAGTATACCTGTGCGGACTGTTAGTTTGTAGAGACTCCTGTCTGTTCCACTTTTCACATGGGTCGGTTAGGAGCATTCTGTGTGATATTAACTGTAACTGATTTAAACACAGACACCATAAATAGAATAATTCCCGATTGCTGGCTTGGCATATTTCACTGCATCTTGTCAGGTGCATTCTGCTCAGTTCTTCTTCTTCATCTGCATTTATCCGGAGTGTTTTATTTTTCAGACGTAATTGCGTTGTGCCAAGTTTATTTGCGCCCTTAGGCCGACACATCCGACTTCTGCGGGCGTTTGTTGACCGGGTTAGCCTTCCCGGGTACTGCAGAATTATATACCGTTATGTCAAACAATGAATGCTACTTTGGCTGAAATATGATGTACATATGATGTACAATTTCAGCTAAAGTATCATTCATTTGTTAACATAAGATGATATATAACACTGTATCGTGCACCTGACAAGGTGCAGTGATATATGCCAGGCAAGAAATTGTGCAATATTCTATTTATAGCTTCTGTCTTTATATTCTACATTAAACAATTCATAATACATCTCATAACAGCGATTATTAATGTGCCCTAATACTTAAATTAATTGACTTGTTTCAGATCGCTTTAATTCACTATAATGTTGTATTTGGGTACATAGTCTGTGTAATAACCATGACATCTATTTTTCTGTTAATCAGTCCTTAGTTTAAAATGTCAATTGTAATTATAACTACCATTTCTTCTAACTGCTATGCAAATGTAACCAGTTGATGTCGCAGGTATGACAATCACCCACAGCCAGAGATAACATGACTTACCATAAGGACGATGAGGTTTCAAAACCACAGCCAGAGATAGCAACACTTTCCATAAGGGCACCGAAGACACACAGCTACAGCCAAAGATAACAAGACCTACCATAAGGACACTGATGATACAGACCCACAGCTAGAGACAACAAGGCTGACCGTAAAGACACTGAAGACACAGAACCACGAATAGAGATAACACGATTCACCATCAGGACACTGAGGACACATAAACACATCAAGAGATAATAAGACACACCATAAGGACACCGAGACAGAGAACCACGGCTAGAGATAGCAAGACTCAGGACACAGAACCACAACCAGAGATAACAAGAATTATCAATAGGACACTAATGACACAGAACCACAGCTAGAGATAACAAGACTCACCATAAGGAAGCTAAGGAGACAGAGCCACAGCTAGACACAAGACTACTCACCATAAAGACGCTAAGAACACAGAACTAAAGCTAGAGACAACAAGACTCTCTAAAAGAGCGCTGAGGACACAGAAACACAGATGTTGTTGTTTGTCCATCAAGAATGATGATGACCATTCATTTCATCCAGTGGGGTTGAAGGTATGGAGCCCTGGGTTCTAAGATGGCTGATAAGGCCTATTTTGGCTCGAAATGTTCTTTGACAATGTGGGCAAGGAATGCTTGACGTTTCTGGAGGAGGATTTCCTGCAGTGGTGTTTCTATCCTGCCTCTTCTTCACAGCTCTTGCAGTCCTGGTTGCCTCACATATGAGTGCACCCTTGCGTAATGATGCACGCCACGAATTTCGGTCTCTGGCTGCAGCCTCCCAGGTGTCATGATGAATTCCAAAAGCCTTCAGTGAAATTTTCAGAGTGTCTTTAAAGCGTTTCCTCTGGCCACCTTGGGAGCGTTTGCCACAACGCAGTTCGCTGTAAAAAATTCGTTTAGGGAGCCTGTGATCTGGCATGCGAGTCAAGTGACCAGCCCAGCGAATCTGATTCTTCATCAGTAGAGTGTGGATACTGGGCATGGATGCTCTTTCTAGGACTTCAGTGTCTGGAATCTTGTCTTGCCATTTAATCTTCAGTAGCTTCCTTAGGCAGACTGTGTGGAAGTGGTTTAATTTCCTAGCGTGTCGCTGATAAACAGTCCAGGTTTCACAAGCATATAGCAGTGTGGATAATACAACTGCTTTGTAGACTTTTAGCTTTGTTTGCAGGCTTATTCCAGTTCTGTCCCATACATTCTTGTACAGTCTGCCAAAGGCCGCACTGGCCTTGGAGATTCTTGCATTCACTTCGTCATCAATTGTGGCAGCTTGTGACACAGTGCTGCCAAGATAGGTGAATTTGTCCACAACACTTAGTCTATGATCATTCACTTTGATATTCAGCACAGTGTGATTATTCCCTGGAGCTGGCTGGTACATAACTACAGTCTTCTCCAAGTTGATATTGAGCCCAAAGTTGGCACAGGCATGTGAGAAAGCTGAAACATTATGTTGCATGTCCGCCTCTGAGTTGGCGTACAGAGCGCAATCATCAGCAAACAGGAGCTCTCTGACGGTGTCGCTGTTAATTTTGGTTTTAGCTTTCAGCCTTCTGAGATTGAATAACTTTCCATCCATACGGTAGTTGATGTCTATTCCAATGTCGTCGTTCTCGAAGGCATTCATCAGCATGGCTGAAAACATGAGGCTGAACAGTGTTGGTGCCAGGACACATCCTTGCTTCACTCCATTGGTGACAGGAAAGGGTTCAGACAGTTCGCCATTTTCCTGTACTCTTGCCTGCATGCCATCATGAAATAGCCTCACTATTTGGACAAACTTTCGTGGACAGCCATATTTTGCCATAATCTTCCACAGTCCTTCTCTGCTGACTGTATCAAAAGCCTTGGTAAGGTCAATGAAAGTGGAGAACATTTCGCAGTTCTGTTCCTGACATTTCTCTTGCAGCTGCCTTGCAGCGAAAATCATGTCAACAGTTCCGCGTTCTTTTCTGAAACCACACTGACTCTCAGGAAGAAGACCTTGATCAAGTTGGGCTGTGAGGCGATTGAGAAGAATTCTGGCGAGTATCTTCCCTGCAATTGAAAGCAATGAGATGCCTCGGTGGTTGTCACAGGATTGGCGATTTCCTTTACGTTTGTAAAGGTGGACTATTGAAGCGTCCTTGAAATCTTGTGGCATGGTCTCATTCACCCATATGTTTGTAAAGACTTGGTGAAGCTGCTCTGTTAGGACCAACCCACCTGCCTTGTATATCTCTGCTGGGATGGAGTCAGGACCAGGTGCCTTGCCGCTGGAGAGTTGCTAGATGGCTTTGTTTACTTCCACTATGGTTGGCAGGTCATCAAGTGTCTCATTGGTAGGAACTTGAGGAAGGCAGTTGATGGTTTCATCATCGAAGAAGGAAGTTGCATTTAAGATGTTGCTGAAATGCTCTGCCCAGCGTTGAAGGATTTCTTTCTTATCGGTGATCAATGTTCCCCCATCTGCACTGAGGAGGGGAACTATGCCTGGTGATGGAGGACCATAGACCGCTTTCAGTGAGTCGTACAAGTTTTTCATATCATGTCTGTCAGCAAAGCCCTGAATTTCATCAGCTTTGCTGCTCAGCCAGGAGTCCCGCATGTGCCGAAGTTTCTGCTGCACTACTCTCTGAATGTTCTTGAAAGAATCTTTTTTTGATGTAGACTTTGGGTCATTCAAATGTGCCTTGAGGAGAAGATGTTTCTCGGCCAGCAATTGGTTGATGTCATCGGAATTTTCATCAAACCAGTCTTTATGCTTTCGGGGGGCTGGACCCAGGATTTCCATAACAGTGTTGTAAATTATGTCCTTTAGGGCTCTCCATTCTGTTTCTGTATCCTTTTAGCTGCAGCATTTGGCTTGAGACGGTCTTCCAGCATATTTTCAAACGACTGCTGCATTTCCTTGCTGTTTAGGCGGGTGACATTTAGCTTGTTTTGCATTTTCACCCCTTGAGGACGCCGTGGTGGCCTGATGTGAATGTTTATTTTTGAGACAATGAGACGATGGTCTGTCCAACATTTGGCACCACACATGGATTTTGTCACTCGGACGTCTTGTCTGTCACTCCTCCTGACAATGACATAGTCAATGGGGTACCAGTGTTTCGAGCGAGGGTGCATCGACGATGTCCTATTTCTCATGGGGAGACGGAAAATTGTGTTCGTAATCAGGAGATCATGTTCGGCACATGTCTGAAGGAGGCGGAGTCCATTGCTGTTACAATTTCCGACTCCATGCTTTCCAATAATGCCACTCCAAGAGGTGGTGTCCGTGCCTACTCTGGCATTGAAATCCCCAAGGAGTATAAGTTTGTCTCCTTTGGGAACAGATGTTAATACATTGTGCAGGTCCTCATAGAACTTGTTCTTGACATCATCTTCGTTGGTCATAGTTGGTGTTCCTTCCATTCAGCAGGGGCAACTTCATGATCATGAGCCTGTCGTTTATAGCCTTTGGAAATCTAGCTAATTTGCCGACCAGGGCCGACTTAATGGCAAATCCCACACCGGATTGGCGTCTTTCCTCACTTTTCCTTCCACTCCAGAAAAATGTGTAGCCGGCACCTATTTCACAGATTTGGCCTTCTTCTGCAAGTCGTGTCTCGCTCAAGGCTGCAATGTCGATGTTGTACCTGCCCAGCTCTCTCCCAATCAGTGTTGTTCGTCTCTCTGGACCCGACGCGCCGTCTCTGTCAAGTAGGGTGCGTACATTCCAAGTTCCAATTGTTAACGGAATATGGTTTACTCTTTTAGCTTTGCTTGTTTTAACTTTGTTTGTATGTCGACCGCAGTTAAGGGTACCCACCAACCGCGGCTAGCTGGTTAGGTAGTGATGGAGCAGACAATGTTTAGGGCACCTTTTCTAGCCCCTTCCTCATGCTATGGAGGTGAGCAGTATGTTCCTATAGAGGGCAGCCCAGTCGCTCAGGGGGCTGCCGAATCCCACTGCTCCTCCGGTTACTAGCAGACGACCATATGGCCTGAGCCGCCTGTGTGCAGGTCTGCGACTACGGCTGCCAGCGTACCCACGCCTGCCGCTTCGCCGCTCGCCCATCGCCACAGGGCTTGAAGGTGGTATATGACTTTGGATGAAGAATGACTTGCGCGATGACTTGGATTAAAGTGAGGAAGAGTTGCGCAATTCGTCGACCTCACTCTCTCGCCTGAGTCCATCTGAGTCCAGTGGCAAGACAAGTCGAGACGACTGGAGACGAATACAGGTGCAGTGGATGACCAGGGCGCTCTGCGTGCCTTGCCGTGCTCATTACGTTCCACAACGCTTTGCAGGTAAACGCCGTCTTGCTCGTTGAATCAGGAATGATTTCTTCCGCGCAGTCTGCCGAATCTTGTCTTCACCAAGACTCACAACAACAAGATATCAGACAACAAGACTCTCCATAAGAGCATTAAGATCACAGGACCACAACTAGAGGCAACAAGACGCACCATAAGGAAGCTAAGGAGGCAGAGCCACAGCTAGACACAAGACTACTCACCATAAAGACGCTAAGAACACAGAACTAAAGCTAGAGACAACAAGACTCTCTAAAAGAGCGCTGAGGACCCAGAAACACAGCTAGAGACAACAAGACTTTCTATAAGAACGTTGAGGATACAGAACCAAAGCTAGAAACAACAAGACTCACCAAAAGGGCGCTGAAATCACAGAACCACAAAGAGAGGCAACAAGACGCACTGTAATGACGCTGAGGGCATAGAACCACAGCTAGAGACAGCAAGACTCATACTGAGGACACTGAGGACACACAACCACAGCTAGAGACAAGACTCACCATAAGGACGCTGAGGGCACAGAACCACAGCTAGAGGCAACAAGACTCCCATGAGGACATTGAGGACACAGACAACCACAGCTAGAGACAACACGACTCACCGTAAGCACACTGAGGACGCAGAAAACGACAGCAGTCTTCATTACTGAGTCAGACGTTTAGTGATGAATGTACTACAGATCTAATACACGGTCCTATTTATATGGTGCATCGTCTTTTGAAGATAAGTACATCCGTTGTCACCCCAGAATACAATATTGTCTCTTGTCTATCAAAGTGTCAGTAATGTGACTACTATATCGGTTGATAAGCTGATTTATGTCATTTTGTTTTCTATGCCGGCGCCATTAATGAGTCATCTCATCAAACTTGTATTCCGAACTATCATCAAAGGGACTAAAAGGACAATAACGAAGACCAATACTAAAAAGCAGTATGGAAATCTGGAAGGGAAAAAAACAAATAATGCTATATACACATTCCGAACACTAAAGATGTGATCAGGCCAGAATCAGAAAGCTATATTCTGTTGCTCTATATTTTACGCCAAAGCATTTGATGACGTGAATCTTGTTAGTAAAGCGAAGGGCTCTTTTAAAAGTCGCTTAAAAGTCGACAGGGTCGTTTTCATTGCACCAGGTTTTATCCCATATGGTTCGGTCTCTTTCCGCAGCGCGGAAAGCGTCGCACAAAGCACGAACTCAGTAGCTCTAGCGACGACCCACAGTAGTCTCCGAAAATTTTACTCGTGAATCGAAGGACGCGGCCCGGAATCGAACCCACAACCTTCGGAGCACGAGTCAAACGGCTTGACCACTTCGCCGCGGAGACTCTCTTGGGTTCTTTTACATGCCTAAAGGCGCACTGGATATTCGGTGCTAGACTCATTTTTATAGACAAGAAGAGGATGCAGTTACCATATGATATTACACTTGACGAGAAAGATCATAGAACAATACATATATATTAACTGTAAACAAGTTTCAGCAAAAATAAAGTTGGTAACAATGAATACAGTTGCCAAGTCCTACAAGAAATAAAGTAAAACTGTAAACTGATTAGAGAAATTAGACGGAGATTGTCACAATTATTTGGACACCTTATGAGAATAAATAATTTGGAGAACTTGGTGACATCTAGCAAGATTGAGGGGGAAATAACAAGGGGAAGGCAGAGAATTAAATACTTGAATTTCTTGGCAAAGCGGTATGGTCGAGGCAAGAATACAGAGTTGATCCACGACTCTGATGGTAGTCTGAGATGGCGAAACATGACCACCCACGCTTATCGGCATGGCACGTGATGACGACGAATGATGAACAGATAAAGCACGCGGTAAGACAACGATTTGTTTATCCCCGATCTCTTGTCTCTCCACAGCGAAACAATAATTCATGAGATCACAGATAGGCAGCCGCAAGAGATGTGGGCTATAATGAAAACAATATACATTAGCTTTTGACAGGAATATACTTATTCTTCTTCTAGCTGACATACACAACGCACGTCATTGGTATTGTAATAAAGTAAAGCCTTTGTTATTACCAGATTCATTTGAATTGTTCAAACTAAACGACACTATTGATCTGAAACAAACAACACACGGCCGTAGATGGAAACCACCTAGAAGATAAGATTGCGGACTAGACTGCCGTGGAGAGTGGACAGGCAATCGACAAAGCGAACATTCTAATCCAGTGGTTCTCAACTGTTTTTGGCCAATGCATCCCTTGAGCATATGTCAGAATGTCATTCCCCCCTTTCAAGTGAATGAAATAGGAATAATTCCCTCCGTTCCAAAATTGTCAACCTTTTACACACCAAATTAATAATAGTACGAGTGTAAGTTAATAAGTAATTCACACATGGCTGTAGAAAAAAAATAACTAAACATGATAACTTGAAACCAGTCTATTTGTGTACATATATTGTCCCTTTATTTCTCAACATAATTTCCACCAACATTGATGCACTTATCCCATCGTTTTATCAGTCCTCCCAAACCGGCGACACAGAACTGTGTGCTCGGATTTCTAAACCACGTTTTCACTTCATATTCAACTTCGGCATCATAATTCTCCCCTCCCCCACCCCTGGAAACCAATAATTCTTCCCTGGGGGGAGTGGGTGAGAGAATTTCTCACTGGTTGAGGACCACTGTTCTAAACGCCCTTACGAAGATAAGTCGAGTAAATTACTCAAGGTATGGATGTGATTCTGCAACTTTGACCAGAGCGAAAGAACGCCAAGTCAAACGTGGTCAAGATAGACAAGAGCGCTATCCTATCCATCTAAGTCTACGAAGACTGAGCATGGAACTCACCGTCACATAACCTGATCTTTCCAATACTTTAGTATTTGTGATTTTGTCTTGCCACTTAATACCGAGTATTCTTCGCAAACACCGGATATGAAAGCTATTCAAACGTTTCTCTTGGTGTGAGTAAGTTGACAAGGTTGCACTGCCATACAGAAGAGTACTAAGGACACAGGCTTGATAGACGAGGCCTTTTTTTTTTTTTTTGCAGTAAGCTTTCTGTTCTTCCAGACTCTTTTTACTAACATGTTCATTGTTGTTGCTGCTTTACCAATAGTGACGTTGATTTCCTGATCTAGGGATAATTTGCTATTTACCTCTGATCCTAGATATGTAAAAATGGCCTACTATCTCCGGTTCGTTGTCGTCAATAAAGATTGATGGTACCCCATGTGCACCTTGTAACATAATCTGTGTCTTCTGTTTGTTAATTTTAAAACCAAATTCATAACAAGCATTGAAGATTGCAGTTAGTAGATGTTGTAATTCTTCCTCAAAGTGGGTCATAATTGCAGCATCATTCTCAAAAAAGTAACTCTCTGTTCAGTACCCTCCTAATTTTGGTCTTGGCCTTCAATCTCTAGCATTATAGAGGCTGCCATCTGAGCGTGAGTGAATGTATATACCATCATCCTGATCACGAAAGCCATATTTCAGTTGAAGTGAAAAGAATATTTCAAAGAGGGTGGAGGATAGTAGACAAACCTGTTTAACTCCACTCTTGATTTCAAACTCTTCTGAAGTTGCACCATCAAACTTGATTATACCCTTCATGCTTGTGTGGAACGATTCCACAATGGACAGAAGAGTTGGTGGGCAACCAATCGTCTTTAGTGCCTTGAACAGACCCTCACGACTGACCAAATTAAATGCGTTTGTGAGGTCGATGAAAGCAATAAACAGTGGTTGATTTTGTTCCCGGGATTTTTCTTGCATTATTACATCCCAACAGTACACAGACGTTAAGTACTCCTATAGTTGTTGAAGTCGCTTCGATCGCCCTTGTCCTTGTACAGCGTTATGATACTTAAATCTTTGAAATCCTGTGGGACTTGTCCTTCTCGCCAGCATAGATCAATTAGCTGGTGCATCTGCAGAGTGGGTGTTTCTTGCCCACTCCTGATAACCTTTATTGGAATCCCATCCTTACCTGGAGCCTTGCCAGATGTAAGTTCATTTACAGCAAACTTAAATTATGTTATGGTAGGAAGCGTGTCAAGGTGGTCAAGAGTTGGCAGGGCCTCTATGGCGTTGAGGGCATCATCCGCTAGTTTGGTCTCACTTGAGTAAAGCTCCGTATAGTGCTCTACCCATCTATCCATCTGGTGTTTCTTATCAGTGGTGATTTCTCCAGTCAAGGTTTTCGGTGGTGCACTTCTTTTGATCATTGGACCATTGGCTTTCTTTATCCCTCCATACATGCTTCTGATGATTCCCTTATCACGTGCGATTTGAATGGACTCCCATAGCTTGATCCAATAATCATTTTCACACTGCCTGGCAGCCTTTTGCTCATCCTTCCTAGCTTGCTTCAGCTCACTGAGAGTGTTACGTGTTGTTCTTTCCATGTTTCTTAAGAGAGCTATCTTCTTTTTATCAATCAAGGGCTGCAGTGTCTGTCTGTTGGCAGCAAACAGGTCCTGCCTCTTGTGAGCCACTGTGACGTAAACCCCTACCTCAGTTTCATAAAGTTACCTTAAGTTTACTCCAATTTTCACTTTTTGTACAATTTGCTAATGTATCAGTGAAGTCGTATTCCCGTTGCTGTTGAAACTCAAAGAATTTCAGGATCGAGAGTGTTAATAATATTAATCCTGGGGCTTTATTTACGTTTAGCTGTTTAGATTTTCTTTCGTCTCAGTCTAATTCTTGCATCAACCAAAGAATGATCCGTATCACAGTCAGCACTGTGGTAACTTCGAGTCAATGATATATGGTTCAGATGTTGTCTCCGTGTGATGATGAAGTCCAGCTGATGCCAGTGGTCGGATCTTGGATGTTTCCATGTGACCTTATGCAGCTCTTTTTTTATTAAAAAAAGGAGTTTGTAATAAATATGTAATTTCTGGTGCAATGCTCTAGCAGCCTTTGCTCATTTTCATTCCTGCTACCGATGTTGTATTTTCCAGCGCACACTGGCCAAGAACTCGAGGCCTTGCCCACACGAGCATTGAAATCACCGAGCATATAAATGTAGTCGGATTTTGGAACTGCCTTGATCAAAGAGTCTAACTCCTCGTAGATCGAATCCTTCACATCATCAGAAGAAGCGAGTGTTGGTGCATATGCAGTAATAATGGTGGCAAAACCACAGGAGGTGGCCAAGCGCAGGAATAATAGTCTTTCAGTACCTCCAGCTGGAATTTAAATCATTCGCAGTTTTGAATTCTTCACTGCAGAGCCCACACCATGCTGCCTTTTTTCTGCCTGCCCTCTAACCTTCAAAAAAGTGTGTAATTGTTTTCCCTGATTTACCCTTCCTCGGCCAAGCGAGTCTCCTGCAGACCACCAATATTAATGTAAATACGATTGAGTTCTGCATCAATCACAACCGTTTTTCTTACATCGTTAATATTCGTCAATTCAGTTGAAAACCCTGGACACATGGTTCTTACATTCCAGGTTGCAAGCCGTACCTTGAGGTTTCTATTTTTATTTTTATTAGTGCCTGGTGCTTTGGTTTTACAGCCTGCCATTCAGATTTTGTCCTAGACCCAAACACCCATTGAAGCAGGCAGGCCGTGGCGGATCAACACCCAATTGGTCGTGGGCTTCCCAGCTTGAGACGGGCAGTAGCTGATCAGCGACACCTGTAGGTGTCTCCCACCGTCAGAGGCAACCCCTGGCGCCGCATGTATACGCCAATTGACAAGGACTTATAACCCGTAAATGCTGCCTCTCGCTTTGATTCCAAGACCGGTTAATACCAGGGATGGAGTTATTGCCTCTCCATAGCACAAAGCCTGGGCTAAAATATAGAGACCATGTGTTGCCCATGCAGCATGATTCCTTTCTCGGCCTGCCTAGTTTACGCCAGAGGAAAGGTAACACCTATACATATATAATGAACAAGACAAGCTGCAGAAGCTACCGGATCAGCAAAGCAATGCTCTAACAGTCCGCCTGTCGGAGCTTCGATCCTAGACCAGCTGCCAACCAAGGCTTAGATCCTGGTCTGCCCTGAAATAACATTTTGTCTTTAGATTGCATTTCCTCTCACCAGGATAAGGCTTGTATCCTCACAATTGTGCTCTTCCGCCCGAAGCCGTTGGCACAATGTGGGGTGTCGGGTATGGTAAGCGCCGCCCAACATTCGGCGCTAACAGAAAGCGGGTACTACCGTCTACTGTCATACGGTAGCTCAGTCATATCTGACAAAGACCTGACACAAACAAAAAGTGTTCTTTGATTTAATATACATCTTAATACACCACAACGTTTTGTCCGCTGAAGTTTCAAGTTTATATTGTAATCCCCGATTTTTTCTAACATTGCACTATTTATATTTAAACAAAAAATAAATTCATAAATAAATAACTAAATAAATAACCCGATGTAGGATGGTTGATATATTAAAGAAGACCCACATGTAAATATGACTGAGTTGAACTGAGTTGAGTCAGAGCCGATATTACAGCACTTGGGACATTTCCATATAGACTTTGTCCTCATCTTTAACAACCAGTGAATAGACTCAATTCTAACGGTACGAGACATTGTTTAAATGTATTGGTTTTAGCTAAAAATCGTGGTATTACATCAAGAACCACACATACTGTTACAGAAGTTTCTTTAAAGAAAAACTGCACAGAAACTACGTCAGGAAGCAAGGACCTCCTGTGGGCATGTGAAATGTTAGGACAATGTATTGTCTGCAGGCCTCCGTGAGCGGAAAAATATTTGACCTGTCTTAACCCCCAGATCCACGACAGCTGACTTGGATTCCTTGGCTGAATGTGCTCTGGTCATTGCCGTCGTACTATTATAACCGTCACACCAACACAAACTACCAGAAATATTGCACGTTGTGATACCGTGAAAGGAACAAACACACACCATGTTCAATAATCTGTTAGTTAGTTAGTTAGTAAGTTAGTTAGTTAGTTAGTTAGTTAGTTAGTTAGTTAGTTAGTTAGTTAGTCGGTCGGTCGGTCGGTCGGTCGGTCGGTTGGTTGGTTGGTTGGCTGGCTGGCTGGCTGGCTGGCTGGCTGGTTGGTTGGTTGGTTGGTTAGTTAGTTAGTTAGTTAGTTAATTAGTTAGTTAGTTAGTTAGTTAGTTAGTTAGTTAGTCGAGGTTCCAACTTCACGGCAACGGGTCGTCCCCATTAAGCTCTTTTCCTGTGCCAGTGAATATCACACAAAATGCTCCCCACTGTCCAATGAGAAAAGTGGAATAGACAGGATTCTCGGCAATCCAACCGCCCGCACAGGTACATTGTGCATAATGCCGCCACCAGAATGCCAACACAAAATTAA
Source organism: Cepaea nemoralis (assembly GCA_014155875.1). Taxonomy (NCBI): domain Eukaryota; kingdom Metazoa; phylum Mollusca; class Gastropoda; order Stylommatophora; family Helicidae; genus Cepaea; species Cepaea nemoralis. The sequence goes on along the minus strand of JACEFZ010024191.1, from coordinate 47,200 downwards.
TCCACGAAAACCACAGTTCATCGTCGATGGACTCGACAGTCACCAGAAAGACCTCATTGGCCCGGGTCTTCTCACATGGCTCGGTCTTTTACCGCAGGGCGACCCGCCGAAAGTGTCGCATAAAGCACGAACTCCGCAGCTTCAGCGCAGACTCCCGGGAGTCTCCTGAAAAATGCACTTGTGAACCGAAAAGGCAAATTAGTCAATTCAGCAACAGCCAGTCCAGTAGCCTTTGTTCCGAACATGCAGGTCACTGTACAGGACACATGTAAAAGCATTCCCCGCGAATTTTACAGCTCACAGTGTCGCCCACGCACTCACTCATTAGCAGGGCGACGGTACCATGTACTACCAGTCCAACATGAGGAAAATGCGATGGCAAACCGTAGCTGCAATCATAAACACACCACAGACCTTACCGGTTCAACGCCTAACCGCCATGTTGGCGACCAGAAGTCTCAACCTGACTGCCCATGGAGAATCTACGCTTGCCCGCCTTCTCCGTGTAGATCTCGCACAGAAAATATATCAGGCATGTTACTGTGTAATAATTCCTTGTGCCAGCGACGTGGGAATAGTCGGTAATGTGTCCAGCACTGTCATATTGACTCGACAGGGATTTAGGAAATGTTCCAGCATACTTCTCTTGTCTTTGACTATCTCAAATATTTTACTGTCGATTGGCCTGAACAATGTTCCGAAATATCTCTGCTTCACAAATCATCCAGGCTTACTCATGTTTTCTGAACCTATTAATTACACGTGTTATTAATCTTGTATGATCTTTACTGTGCTTATACTATTGGTGTTCACTCATCTGTGCTCATCCCTGTTCTAATTACAGGTGAACGTATATTGTCCATACGTTTCCCATTTAAAGCACATTTGATCTTGACTCCGCGCCGGTCTGTTGTTGCTGTTTCTTTTATTGACATTACAACTGGAATATATTCTCTTTACGGTGAGGTATTGTCTACTCAGTTTACGCATTTTGTTGTAAATTGAGCCACTATTGGCGTGCTTGTTGACTGTGACACGTATGTCAATGCTGTAAAAGTGGTCTTTGTGAGATGATAGAAAGTACAGTAAACTACCTCACGGGAATAATACCACTGAGTCTGGTCACCGTTGGATGTGTTATGATCGGACTGAAGGTCACTCACATAACTAACAAATGTCGTCAGCTGACTTCCAGTCAAGTAAATTTAGCTACTAAACGGGCGACATTAAGATCAACTAAGACCTTCCTTAGCATATGTGTTCTGTAAATCGTTTGTAATGGCTTTGGGTTTGCTTCTATATGTATCAGCCAGAGCACATCTCTAGAGGGTGAAAAGTCCAGTTCGCGACGTGATATTGTATGTTGGTGACTTGTTGGTTTGTGTTAACTGTGTTGGGGACTTCCTGATTTACTTCAGGGCTAATAACAGATTCAGGAAGCTTAGGCTCCACGACTAGCAGGCTAACAAAGAGTAAAGATGTTCTGTACCTAAAGACATAACGCCCCGTTAGGTGTTGGCCACGTCCGTGTCTTATTTTGACAACTTGCATGAATGGACAATGCTGAAGCCCGTGTGTTATTGGCATGAATGTTGAATATATCAAAATAATGAATGTAAATGAAAATATGAGAATAATGAAAATATATGAAATATGAATGTTGCTGCTTTGATCACATTATGAGAAGACAAACACTGGCAACCGAAAAAATATCTGGAAAGAGAAATAGAGGAAGACAGCGTGAGAAAGTTGTTGGCAGTCTTGTGCCATGGCACGTAAGGGAGTTAATACACGAAATGACCCATGCCGTCGGAGATAGCAAATTGTGGAGGGTATGATGGCCCAAGCTAGCCGGTAATAATGATGATAATGATAATGATGATAATGATGATAATGATGATAATGATGATAATAATAATGATGATGATGATAATGTGATGATGATGGTGATGATGATGATGATGATGATAAAAAGATGATGATGTTGTTGTTGATGATGATGATGATGATGATGATGATGATGATGATGACATGATGATGATGATGATGATGATGATGATGATGATGATGATGATGATGATGATGATGATGATGATGATGATGATGATGATGATGATGATGATGATGATGATGATGATGATGATGATGATGATGATATGAATACTGCATGTCCTCTGCATTACTTTGCGATCAATCCTAAGTTGGATTTCCAGGCAATTTCACGTTCACTAGTTTGTCATTGCCGGCTTCCTGGCCTAGAGGTTTGCGACTTTTCTCCGTAATCTCGTATACTCTCGTAAGTAACGTGACGACAGTGAGAATCGCCAGTGGTTCGAATCGCGTCGGTAACTTACGGTGTATGTGAGCCGGCCGCTCAGAAAGCAATGGCAAACTATTGAGCGTAATCTTGCCAAGAAATCAACAATCAGCTGAAAGATGCTGATGTTGACAGCAATGTCCTGTAAAGGATATGCAAATAATTTTTTTTTTAGTTTGTCATTGCTTTCTGAACGAGACATTACATTTCATGCCCAACTAACAGTTTTCTGTAATGAACCCAGTTTAACTTAAGCCCCAGAGCGATATACCACATCTCGGTCTTGCTGACCCCTGAACCCTTAAGGGAAATTTTAAAAAAATAAAAAAAATAGGAGCACTGTAAACTACTATGCATGTTGTAAGTGCCCACCAAGGAGGGTTGGCGTGAGAATGGCAAATCTCAACCACTGGAACATTTTACCTCAAGACCCAATTATCTATGAACAAGTCTACAAAGGGATTGGCGTTGGTTAAAGGTCAGTCGTGCAATGAAGGAGGACAAACAGAACATGAGAACGTTTTTACCGGTGGCTATTGTAAATCATGTAAACGGTAGAAAAACAAAAATCACATTCACTTCCTGGGTGTGAATGCATGGAGGGGGCAGTCATTAAGCTAAATTCGTGGTTAAGTAATGTTTGTTTTTTTTCGCCGATCCTTTACAGGACATCGCTGTCAACATCAGCAACTTTCACCTGATTGTTGATTTCTTGGCAAGATTACGCTCAATTGTTTGCCATTGCTTTCTGAGCGACCGGCTCACATACCTCGTAAGTTACCAACGCGGCGAGAACCACTACCGATTCTCGCGCAGGTTACGTTCCTCACGTTGATATACGGGATTCGGAGAAAGACGTTAAACCCTAGGCCAGGGAGACCGGCGGTTGAGTGCTTGCTTGCTTGTGTTCGTTGGCTTGAGCTCCAACGCGAAGTCCTGTATGTCGGATGAAGGCATCCTGTTGTCCAACATCAGTGTGATGTCATACAGGACCTGAGGTTTGCGTGACGGCGGTTGAGTAATAGTTTAATAAAATTAAATTTGTTTTCGAAATAAGTTATCTAATTTGGCATTGTGATCCCGCAGTGTCTTATAAAGATACATAATGAGCACGGCAACGCACGTAGAGCGTCCTTGTCATCCACTGCACACATTCTGTCTCCTGTAGTCTTTACGTGTGTTGGCACTGGATTCAGATGTACCATGCGAGAGAGTGTGGTCGACGAATTGCGAATCTCTCCTTCACTTTAATCCAACGCATCGCGCAAGTCATTCTTCATCCAACTTCATCTAAAACAGTGTCCATACCCAGTATCTACTCTTTACTAATGAAGAAACAGATTCGCTGGACTGGTCATCTGACTCGCATGCCAGATCACAGACTTCATAAACGAATTTTTTACGGTGTGCTGAGCTATGGTAAATGCTCACAAGGCGGCCATATTAAACGCTTTAAAGAAACCCCGAAGATCTCACTAAAAGCTTTTGGAATTCATCACGACACTTTTGAGACTGCTGCCAAAGACCAAAATTAGTGGCGTATATTATTAATAGTATTATTATTATTGCATTATTATTATATCGTTGTGAAGCAAACAGAACAGCAAGAGCTATTTTTTTAAAAAAGGCTGGAATAAACCACTGCAGAAGAATCTCTTACTGGGTCGTCAAACATTGTTTACTCACATTGTCAAAGAACATTTCGAGCCAAACTCGGCCCTACCAGATATCTTAGAACTCACGACTCCATATTTTCAACCCCACTGGATGAAATGAATGGTCATCATCATTCTTGATGGACAAACACCATACATATACACTCACTTGGTGGCCAATTCAGATAATTTGACTACTATTTTATCCTACGGATATTAATAACAATAAATTGTCCCGAAGTAGTTTCCTGATGTACGTGTGTTACATGATATCTGTCGCTGTCAACTGTTATTTACTGCCAATATAGTATCTTGTGGTCATCGCCAGCCCGATTCACTTGACAGCACTTCTCAGCGCTATCAAGCCAAGACTCCTTATAATTTCAAGCTACCTGATACGGGGGAGAATGGTACGCAAAAACAACAATAAAAAGCCACAGCCAAGCAAGATGGGCAGCAAGGGAGCCGCCAAGCCTGCACAGAGGACGAATGTGGAGAACCTGCCTGTTAGCTGCACTAAAGGCCATTTAGATACAGTCAAATCAAGTGATGCTTCCACGAGAAAGACGGATGTCAGCCCACCACAGACAAGAGCCAAGACAGCCGCGAAGAAGGAGGAGAAAGACACTAGAGTCGGTAACGCCGACCTCAAAACAGCCAGATGGGTTGTAAAACGTGTTCAAGTGGAGCTGTCAGATGACGAAATCATGAAACAGCTACAGGAGGAAAACCTACACATGAGAATCCTGAAGGCACAGCGGATCTTGACATACTCAAAGATACCAACCTCACTGGCGGTGGTGACGACTGAGGGCAACGAGATTCCACACCAGGTGTCAATGAACAACATAACTCAACAGCCCGATTGGTATATACCAAGAATCAACCAATGCTCAAGATGCCAGAGGGCCGGCCACAGTCGAACAATCTGCCGCAGCAAGATTGAAATCTGCCGTTACTGTGCCGATCACCACGCATTCAAGGAGTGTCCGCTTGCAAAACAGGACACTGACTTCAGAGCACCCAATAACAAGAGGAAATGCGCCAACTGCATGGGCAATCATGGAGCGAGGTACCTGGGCTGTCCGTACCTCCAAAGACATAGAGATATATTAAAGATCGCCATAACGACGAAAACACCATTCAAAGAAGCAATACGGAGGTGCGAGACAGCACCATGCATCTCGCAAGCGGAAAAATCAATGTTGCAAAGCCAGATTGACGAATTAAAAAGTCAGATCAAGCTGCTCCTAACACCGTCTCAAACCAGTGACAATGAAAAACTGCTTGCGTAAATGAAGGAGATACAGCAAAGCATCAAAAAAGAAATGGAGCGCATGGCAGAGTTGAAGAAGGAGAACGAAGAAATTTTACAAATTATCAAGACCGAAAGAGAATTGCACAGAGCTGAAATGAAACTAATGCATAACAAGCTAGATGAACCCATTACGCCAGATGTAACTCAACTGAAAAACATCGACAAACTGATGACGACAATCCACAAGAAAGAAGAAAAGAAGATGCGTGAGGAAGACAACACCTTGGTCATTCAAAAACAGCAAACTATTGACATCAGCCCTGCCGTGATGCCCAAAAAGAACCAGGAGAAACCAGAAACCAACCAGACTCATCAAGAAAGTGAGGAGGAAAATACCAACAAACCGAAAAACGCCTGGGGCGTATACAAGACACCAGGAACACACGAAGAACACAATGCGGTGTGGCAAGCTGCCCCAAATCGGAAGAAAAGACAGCTGATAAAAGACATAGCGGTGCCTAAAAACAACCCCAGAGGGTACAGAGAATATAAAAAGGAAAAGAAGCGCACCACACAGAAAACGAGAGAACAACGAGAAATCGAATGGGATACCCTATCAGATGAAGACTACCAATAACCATACAAGCCAGTATAATGACAGCACCCCAGCACAACAGACGAGCCAGAAGCCAACACTGACAGAAGAAAATGCCTAAAAAGACACAAAAGGAAAACTTGCCGGCCAACGACTCCCCTATGCTGACGTCACAGACATAAGATAAGCCAGCTTTTACTGGCACGCAGAGAATGGAATAATCGACGCACCATGAACCACCGCTATTATAACCGATGCCGCACGGGCTGGTTGAAACAAGGTGGAAAGTTTTGTTTTTTTCTCAAATTGGACGGACGGACGGAGATCTTGTGGTGTATGATAGGGGTTCTTGAGCTTCAGGGATTAAGGCCGTCTGGCTAGTGCAGTCGCCGTGAACTGTGCAGGTTAGAGTTTTCTTTATGCCCTCGACAGAAAAAAAAACAACAAATTCACACCCTACCGAGGATTCGAAAGCGGGTCTCCCGAGGGAGAATCCGACATTCAAGCCACTATGACGTCTTCACATTTTGTAAGCCCATGAGTAAGGAGGAATAGATGGCCAATCTGTCTCTCACTTTCGCAAGCGACGAGCTCACGTGTAACAATGCACAGGACATTACCAGGGGAGTTCGCTATCAACCTCGCTAAGAAATTGCTCTGACATATATGGAGAGACATAACTGACACTGGTGGGACAAAGGTGACTGTAAGTCTCCTGTTATGTAACTCAAATTTCAACAGATATCTCTCCACAACAACAACAACAACAACAACAACAACACACACACACACACACACACACACACACAAGTCCCGTAGCATAAACCAACTGTGGGTATGCACTATATTAGGGCCACCATATGGTGTTACCCTGGGTGCTTAGAGGAATAGGTAGCTAGTTATTTCCTCCCGTAGCGAACGATGCTAGATGATATCGAAACCTCGTCCGACAGCATTCAGACATAGTCATGACAGTATCGCACTCGCTAGATCAGTGGTTCTCAACCTTTTTTGGTTTATGCACACCTTCACCATATGTTCAGAATGTCATCTCTTCCCCCTCCACCCACCCCGCTTTCGTATTTCCTCCCTATAAATCCCCCGGCCCCTACATAGTATACGTAACAATGGAAGCTAAATTTAATAACACGTACTACAACAAGTCTAGACCTCTACATAAAACGTGATTTTCGGGTTTACTTACATTATAAAACGAATTTCAAAAACGGCAAGAAGTAGAAAACTGTAAAGTATGGGGGGAAAACAATATCAAGTAAACGGTTCTTGTATCAACGTGATCTTGAAATAATCTTTCCCCTTCTCCCCCCCCCCCCGGAAACCGTAACATTATCCCTTAGGTGAGGGGGGAGGGTGGGGGAGGAGGGGGGGGGGGGAGAAATTCACCACCGGTTGAGAACCACTGTGCTAGAAAACTGTCAACTTTACTGACGTCTGCGGGTTCAGTTACCGCGAAAGAGCAGACGCGCTGTTGTGAACAGAAGATTTATCTTATATATAAAAGGCGATCTCCGTCTGTCTGTCTGTCTGTCTGTCTGTCTGTATGTCCATATGTCCTTTATGTGCTCGCGAACGGCCCATCCGATTGAGATGAAATTTTCTACACGTCTTCCTTTCATTCCAGCGCAGCTCACTGTTATATTTTTTTAGTGTGAAATCGGCTGCTTACCCAATATTATTTCATTTTTCATTTTTCATTATAATTTCATATATCTCAGGGGACTTAACTCTGTAAAAGTTATTTCAAGGGGCATAACTTTTCTGTATAACTTATAGTCATATTGTGGCATCGTTTTCAAAGATTTATAAACTCTTTGTCCATAGTTATATACCGGCATATGAGTTATAATAAATAATGATACAATTTGTAAGGCATTTTCAAAGTTTTCATAAAAATAATGCATAATGCATAACATTGTAACTCATCTTTTTTTTGCTTAAAGAATAAATAAATAATAGTTACCTTATCTCTATCAAGTTTGAAGATTGTATATTTCTTTACACTGTCGCCAACTCTAAGAAGACATGGAACAACTTCAGCCATTATTAAATCTACAGGCATATGCGTTATATTCCTCCTCCTCTCCCCTCCTCTACCTCCTACCCTCTTCCTCTTCTCCTCCCCCTCCTCCCTCTCCCTCCTCCATCCTCCTCTTCCCTCTTTCTCCTCCTCCTCCCTACTCCTCCCTCTTCCTCCTCCCAGCTCCTACTCCTCCTTTTTCTTCTTCTGCTGCTGCTGCCGCTGCTCCATTTACCCAAGTTAATTGTTGGGGAAGATGTAAAAATCTTTCAAGTGCTCTTTCTAATGCTTTTTGTAAGTTGGTCTTCGTTTATCTAAGGTTGTTCTAACTGCAACCAATAAATGATTAGACAGACAGACAGACAGACAGACAGACAGACAGACAGACAGACAGACAGACAGACAGACAGACAGTCGGGAACGGGAACTTATATGACTACTCATATGAATTAAATGAGATGCTCCCCATCAGGGGCTGGGCGAAGCCGGGCCGGATTAGACAGATAGACAGACAGATAGACAGACAGACAGACAGATAGATAGTCGGGAACGGGAACGTGAGCTTATATGACTACTTATATGAATTAAATGAGATGCTCCACACCAGGAGCTGGGCGATGCCGGGCCGGTCAGACAGACAGACAGACAGACAGACAGACAGACAGACAGACAGACAGTCGGTAACGGGTACGGGAACTTATATGACTACTTATATGAATTAAATGAGATGCTTCCCACCAAGGACTGGGCGAAGCCGGGCCGGGTCAGACAGACAGACAGACAGACAGACAGACAGACAGACAGACAGACAGACAGATAGTCGGTAACGGGAACGGGAACTTATATGACTACTTATATGAATTAAATGAGATGCTCCCCACCAAGGGCTGGGCGATACCGGGCCGGGTCAGACAGACAGACAGACAGACAGACAGACAGACAGTGGGTAACGGGAACGGGAACTTATATGTTTACTTATATGAATTAAATTAGATGCTCCCCACCAAGGACTGGGCGAAGCCGGGTCGGGTCAGCTAGTATTAGAATAATAGTTGCCGGCTCGTAATGGCAGTCAAATTAGAGGATATCATATGGTGCTTTATCATGGCGCTGCAGTATTTCACTGTTGGCGAGAAGGTGGGGATTTACGATTGACTGTTGATTAGATAAACTATATTTGAGACTGAATATAATGACTTTAAATGGGATAGACTATAAATGCCATTTACTAAAGATACACATAATACAGATGTTGTTGGCAATAGAGATGAGGTTGACTATTGAGATAAGGGTGACTATAGATGAGATTAACTATTGATGAGATTGTCTATAAATGAGATTGTCCTACAATGAGATTGGCTATAGGTGAGATTGCCTAAAGATGAGATTGCCTATAAGGTAAAATTGACTATAAATGAGATTAATTATAAAGATGAGATTCATTATAGAGATGAGATTGATTATAGAGATGAGACTGACTATTGAGATGAGACTGACTATAAATGAGATTGTTTATATATGAGATTTAATACATTTGAGATTTGCTATAGATGAGATTGACTATAAGATAACATTGACGAGAGCGATTCGATTTATTGTAGATTAGATTAACATTAGAGATCAGATTGACTCTAGGGATCAGACTGACATTAGAGATTAGACTGACTGTAGAGTTCAGATTAACATTAGAGATCAGATTGATATTAAAGATAGGAATAACTATAGAGTTCAGATTGACATTATAGAGCAGATTCACATTAGCGATTAGATTAACATTGGAGATCAGATTGACTATAGAGATCACATTAACATTAGAGATCAGATTAACCAAAGAGATCAGATTGAAATCTGAGATGAGATTGATTATAGAGATCAGATTGACATATGAGATCAGTTTGATTATAGATATCAGATTGACTATAGACATCAGATTGACATCTGCGATCAGACTGACTGTAGAGATCAGATTAACATGAGAGATCAGACTGACATTAGAGATCAGATTACCAATAGAGATCAGATTGACATTAGCGATCAGATTGACTGTTGTTTGTCCATCAAGAATGATGATGACCATTCATTTACTCCAGTAGGTTTGAAAGTATGGAGCTGTGAGTTCTAAGAGTGCTGATAAGGCCTATTTTGGCTCGAAATGTTCTTTGAGAATATGGGCAAAGAATGCTTGACGTTCCAGGAGGAGGATTTCCTGCAGTGGTTCTTCTGTCCAGCCTTTTCTTCACAGCTCTTGCAGTCCTGGTTGCTTCACAAGTGACTGCACCTTTATGTAATGATGTACTTGAAAGACCTTTATAACGATAGAAGAGAGGAACAGTAAGATATTTCTTATAATAATGAAGGACCATACATTTTGAGGATGTAGGTTCAGAATTCTCTTAACCATATAAAAATTGGCAATATTCCGAGTCGAGACAACATCACAACAGAAATGATAATTGCCCTGATCCAAAAGTAGCTTGAACAGAGTTCATGTAAGAAGCCACAGTGACAAACTATATTAACAGGGCCAGAGAGGGTTAAAATCCAGTCACTGGAAAAACAGTACTCAAATACAACTCAAACAGGCATAACCCGGGTATTAAGACGAACAACAGTCAGATAACACGGGGGACTGGTCGCAGATGTCACGTGATAAGACGGAAGGTTAGACCGTGATTAGACTTGGAGAGCATTCGGTAAGGGGTGGCTGATCCGCTAACATCGAATCCAGACAGCAGAATAAGATCAAGTGCAAAATTGACTAACCGCAGCAACGATACACGATCTTGTAATATCATTCATGAAGGGTGATTAGACTTGAACAGTGGGAACAGCTGTCATGGTTGAACCCTGAATACCCCTCAAATGCCTGCGACGAGTTACTTTTGCAATTAATCTACAGAAAGTTGATAGAGGAAATTTACTGGTGGTCAATATGTAGGACCACGATACACGCTACTTACCGAGACGATCCTAATTGTGTATATAAACAGGATGACACAAATGTGGAAGTAAAATGTTGATTTCAAAGGGCATAAAAGATAATGGTCTTATGTTAACAAACAAATGAAGTTACTGATTGAAATATTCATTTTAGTTTAGAAAGAATACTTATGGTTATATTGTTATATCAATCGATCATGTGCCGTGCCGGCAAGCGTGGGCGGTCATGACTCGCCATTTCACTCGATCACCAGAGTCGTGGATCAGCTCAGTGTTCCTTTCTGGTCCATGCCATGTGGTCAAGCCATCCAGGTATTTTCCTCTCGGTCTTCCTCTTGGTCTGTTCCCTTCGATCTTGCCAGTTGTCACTAAGTTCTCCAATCCATTTCTTCTCATAACATGTCCAAAACATTTTGAATGTCTACGTATAATTTCTCTAATCAATTTACGATTTTCATTTGTCTCCTGTCGTACTTGGTCATTGGTTTTTCTATCTGTCCATGGTATTCTTTGCAATTTCCTCAGAAACCACATTTCTGCAGCCATCAGATGTTTTTCAGCTTGACTGCACATTAACTGCACATACTATATTGCTATATAATTAGTATTGTGTGTGTGCGTGCGTGTGTGTGTGTGTGTGTGCGCGCGTGTGCGTGTGTGTGTGTGTGAATGTAACATGCACAATAGATAATTGATGTGCGAAAGATGAGTGATTGAAAGGGTTGAATGTCATACGGGCCTGCTTGCCCAATTTTTGTCGCTTCGTGTTTATTTTATTTTTCCGTTCACATTTAGTTGAAGGGCGTACAAACAAATTCATCCATTGCTCGAGACGTTTACTTCCTGTAATTCAACCCACATTCAGGGGTGTCCTTCGTTTAATTCAAGTCGGCGCTGAAGCTGCGGAGTTCGTGCTTTGTGCGACACTTTCGGTGGACCACCCTGCGGTTAGAGACCGAGCCATGTGAGAAAACCCGGGTCAATGAGGCCTTTCTGGTGACTGCCGAGTCCATCACGATGAACTGTCGTATTCGTGGATGCAATTTGTGTTGGCATTCTGACGGCGGCATTATGCACAGTGTACCTGTGCGGGCTTGTTGGATTGCTGAGACTCCTGTCTATTCCACTTTTCACATTGGACAGTGGGGAGCATTTTGTCTGATATTCGCTGGCACGGGAATGGAGCATAATGGGGACGACCCGTTACCATGAAGTTGGAACCTCGACTAACTGACTAACTAACTAATTCAAATCTTGTTCCTGGGGTGCTTCCTAATTTACCCACATTCAGGGAAGTACATCCTGTAATTCACCTCTCTTTCGGGTAAGTACGACCTGGTATTCACAATTAGGTCGTGTAGTATTTTCTGTAATTCACTCATACATGGTGGAATCATGTCATCTACTGACTATAGTACCTTGCATGGTATGACAAGGAGGTTTTTGAGACTGAGGTATTAAGGCCGCCTGGCTAGTGCAGTCGCCTCGAACCATGCAGGTTAGGATTTCAATTTTGCCCTCGACAGATCCACATCTTACCGAGGATTCTAATCCAGGTCTCCCGAATGAGAACCCAGCATTCTTAGCCACTCGGCCAGCCGCTCCAAGATGGTATAGTTTTTTTTTTTTTTTTTTTTTTTTTTTTATAATGCATATCCTTACTGTCAGAGTCTTGCATAACACAAGACAAGTAGCTCGTTTTCTGGCAAGTGTGAAGTAATATCAAACTATCAAATCACACGAAGTGAATATCCGAAAGTATTATTCACACGCTTTATTGACGCGCTGCATTTATTATCGCACAAACATCGCGCACTGACAATCCATAGCAATCATTTCAGCATGAACAATATCACTTCAATACATAATAATACATGCAAGCAATAAACATCTCACTTACAAGTCAAACTATTCAAGCATTCGACTCAGTCTCCCACTGTCGTACAGGCTAGCTCTCAAGGCAGATTCAAACACAACTCGCGACCTGTCCGTTCAACAACCTAAGCCCGTCTGCCAGTTCTGGCGTCCTACACGCTACACGCTCACGTCAGCTGGTGTCCCCTGCACGGTTCACGGGGTGAACTCAATTGCTGTGCGTGGCTGCTTATCCAGGCGTCGGCAAAGACGCCGCGTTCTCTCTGCCGTGTTTAACATTACTCAGGGTTGCGTGTTGTTATGGTGTCTGGCGTTGGTACAGACAACGCGTCGAAACCTCGGGTGTGAGACCTTGACACTCTCCACACCCCTTTCATGTACAATATATCTCTAGGTGTTCTTAAACATGTCAAAGTCGAACATTATATATTAACAATTATAATAAATATATACAGGTGAATAGTCAACAATATGTATACACCATTTATGTTGGACTATGAAGTACAACAGTCAAGTACAATCTATTTAATGGGCATTACCTCGCTGTGACCCAGCTAGTCCGGTAGGTATCGGCTAAACTGGCCCCTACCTCACAACCAAGAACAAAAGTACTAAAATAATCAGGTCAAGCCGTGAGCATCTCCCTCTGAGATGACTCCTCCATCAGACCTCTATTTAGAGGTTCTAATGAAGGTCAACAGTTTTGGCAATATACTGTCCATATCTAAACGATGTTACGTTGACATGTTATTTATCAAGCACACATGTTAATGGTTATTATACATATTTACATATCACCAAAAATTTAGAATAATGTCCCCTGGTTATTATACAGAAAATTTAGGAACAATAATTTATCGTCGTTTACAAGACATAAATTACAATTGCAAACTCATTTCTTAGTGTCATAATTTGATCCTTATTGACAAATGTGCACAAAAAGTCACGTTTGTAAAGAAGCAATCAAGTTATGATGCTGAGATTACATCTTATACAAATCGACATATACAATTCCGTATATGGAAATATTTTAAATCACATTTTAATATATTTGTCATACATTTATATACTTTTAATATTAATATGCAAAAAATCGGAAGTATACAGCTGTACTATGTGTTGTGATGTCATTCAAACAAAGCTGGTCCGTTCTGGATGGATCTTCTATAAACGGAGTAGTAGTTGTTACTATCAGCTGTTGGATCATCTCTTCCGCCTTCTGCTCGGATTGTACTGTCGCAGTCATCTTTCGTACCTTGTTAAAACGTCTTGGGCACCTCGGTCTGGATACTTTAGGATTACCTCACGTTTTAGTGGCTTGGTAACTTCTTGGATCCTGTAGTGTTGTCCCGTGACACTTCTCTGTAGTGTCTGGTTGTTATAATATTTATTTACAATAATAATTACATTCTTTCTCATATCTCACAGTCATACAACACATTAGTTTACATACTACTGATTCCATTCTTTCACATATCTCACAATTATACACGCATTCATTCGCATGATAATAATAAGAATTACAATATGTACATAAGTTATATACACTGGGAGATACAATCTTCCCCATCACAATGGTGTACACAGTGTTACTGACACATTGTCACAATTGGCTGTGGTACTGAGCACTATCTACGTTGCAGTTGTATACACCCTCTACACTGTGCTCTGGTGTCGACTGGGTATTAGGTTCGTTGTATGGACATCTCGACAAAAGGTCTGCAAGACAGTTTTGTGAACCCTTTATGTGGTTAACATCATAGCTATAGTCCTGCAGAAGAAGGGACCATCTTGCCACCCTGCTGTTACTAGGCGTTCCTCTGGTAACAATTGTCAGCGGAGTATTATCTGTTTCAATAATGAAATGTTTGCCTAACAAAAATCTAGAAAGTTTACGTACCGAAAATACCATGGCAAGAGCCTCGAGTTCCGGTGTACTGTAAATTCGTTCGCTGGTGTTCAGTTTTCGAGAGACATAGTATACTGGGTACAAGATTTGGTCGTGTTCTTGGAGAAGCACACCTCCAATGGCTACGGAGCTCGCATCACATCTTAATCTAAAAGTAATATTCAAATTTGGCAATTTCAGAATAGGTGATTTAGAAAAATATGAAAGAATTTTCGTAAATGCTGGCCTTAAACATTCACTGTTTGCAATCACATTGGGGTGTTTATTTGTTAGTAGATCAATGAAACATTTGGTCAATTCAGCAAAATGAGGAATAAACTGCCTATAATAGTTTAAAAGACCTAACACACTTCGCAACTGTGTCTTAGTTGTCGGAAGCGACAATTTCAAAATTCTGGACATGATGTTATCGTCAGTTGATATAAAGCCATTTGAGATCTTATAGCCCAAAAATGAAATTTCCTGAAAGGCTATATCAACTTTGGAAGGTTTTACAGTCAGTCCATGATGTCTAATCCTGTCAAATGTCTGCTGTAGTGCTGTTATGTGCTCATTGTGTGTATAGTTGCAATATTTACACTAATATACTTTCTCTGCAGTTTGCTTATAAGGTCTTTGTTTGCTATTTGACCCTGCCTGATATTTGCCATATGTAGCTGCTGCTACAAAGTCTGTGCTGGTCAGACTACTAGAGAAACAATGCTTATTGGCTGCAAAATAACCAGAGCCACGACTTTCAATCTGTTGAACACTTTCACACTGACATTCCAACAAAAATTTAGAAAAGAGGGCTGGGAGAGATGCAATAATCTTATCTCTCAACATAAGGTCAACTAATTTGTCATAACTTCCATTTACTTTAGCTGCTGACAGCCATTTCGAAAAAAGTATTTTGAATTTCTGAGATGTAATCAGAGAACGTGTGTGTTGGCTTAGGAGACAACTTCCTAAACTGTTCTCTATAACCTGATTCATCTAGCAAAAAATGTGACATAATTTTTGCTTTAATGTAAAGATAATCTTCTTTCAGGTCATTTGGGATCGACTCTATTACTTTAAGAGGTTCTCCAGAAAGACTTCTTACATATACTATCCCCCATTCAGGTTTTGGGATTTTGTAATGATCCATAACAAATTCAAAATTTTGGGTGAATGCTGCTATGCAATCACCTGTGTTGTAACTTCTGATCAGACCTTGGTACTTCTTATGAGGTTGATCTTTGTCTGTTTCTCTATTCACTTTATCTTTAGAACATTCAGCTTTTAGCTGTTCAATTTTTAGTTGTGTTTCTTGCTCTTCTCTCTTACTTTGGGCTAAGATCTCAGCTTGCCTAACTGCAGCTTCTGATTGTGCTTGTTGAAGCTTTAGAGCAGCATCTGATTGTGCTTGTTGAAGCTTTACCGCCCTTTCGGCGGCTCTCTCATCCCTCTCACTAATTTGCTCTTGTTTCAAACAATATTCTGCATATTTACTTTCACTCCATGCTCTCAATCCCTCACCAGACATATTCATTTTTAAACCCATTTCAATGAAATCGTTTAAAGAAGACATGATGAACAATAGGTATGATGGAATAAATATAAACAAAATTACTTATGATGTTAGTAAGTTACAAGTATATATATAGCACAGTTAATGTCTAAAGCCAGACTAACGAAAGTATAAAGAAAGATGAAAAAATATTTTATACTCAAGAAATCCTTGGGTACTGTGCTGTTCAGTGGTGCTCGAAATCACACTGGAACGTCTTTCGGGTTGACAGACAAAAAATTTTTGAAGTTCACCAGACTCAGGCAAAGTTGGCACAAAAACCCTGTACTTTTTAAACTAAACGAAATTAGAACGTTTGTAAATGTATGGTGTGTGTAATGTCACTGAAGTCTGTAAAGGTTTGTATGCTGTCAAGTATTATTGTTAGTCGTTACCACAATCAACAACTTTCACGCTCACACTAACCCTACTCAATGACATTCAAGGGCATGGCCGCCATTTTGGATTTTAGGTACAAAATTAGTTGAATTTAGTGATAAGTCTGAAGACGCCTCGGTTGGCTTCAAATAATATCTTCACACTTATAATTTAATTAAATCAACTCTATTAATTCGTTACTTTACCTTAACCTATGACTTGCGCACTTCTATCGGCATGTTCACATTCGCTTCAAACTCGGACAAAAAAATTTTATACGTTCGCATTTGATTCAAAACCCGGACGAAAGCCTCCACATTCGCACTTGTCAGAGTCTTGCATAACACAAGACAAGTAGCTCGTTTTCTGGCAAGTGTGAAGTAATATCAAACTATCAAATCACACGAAGTGAATATCCGAAAGTATTATTCACACGCTTTATTGACGCGCTGCATTTATTATCGCACAAACATCGCGCACTGACAATCCATAGCAATCATTTCAGCATGAACAATATCACTACAATACATAATAATACATGCAAGCAATAAACATCTCACTTACAAGTCAAACTATTCAAGCATTCGACTCAGTCTCCCACTGTCGTACAGGCTAGCACTCAAGGCAGATTCAAACACAACTCGCGACCTGTCCGTTCAACAACCTAAGCCCGTCTGCCAGTTCTGGCGTCCTACACGCTACACGCTCACGTCAGCTGGTGTCCCCTGCACGGTTCACGGGGTGAACTCAATTGCTGTGCGTGGCTGCTTATCCAGGCGTCGGCAAAGACGCCGCGTTCTCTCTGCCGTGTTTAACATTACTCAGGGTTGCTTGTTGTTATGGTGTCTGGCGTTGGTACAGACAACGCGTCGCAACCTTGGGTGTGAGACCTTGACACTTACAGGACGTTGCAGTCAACACTAGCATTTTTTCAGCTGCAGTTGATGTACTAGACAAGTTTTTACGTTCAGTAGTTTGCCATTGCTTTCTGAACGACCGGCTCACATATATTGGTAAGTTACCAGCGCGGCGCGAACCGCTACCGATTATCGCAGCTGTTGTTTTCCCCACGTGGATATACGGGATTACGAACAATGTCGTTATCCCCTTGGCCAGAGAGACCGGGATACCAAGATGGTATAGTACTTCCCCTAATTCACCAATTCCTAATAATGTTGTGTAGTACGTCCTGCAAATCACCACAAATACTTAGAGTACTTATGTTATTAACTGCTAGTTCGGGACGCAGAGGTGTTTCCAAGGCACCAGAGCCGGGTTATATACTGGCCAAGACCTATTGACGCGTCCTCGTCGAGCGTCCTGGGCAACAGGTCCCTTCGGGGTCCTGGCTAAAGTCAGTAGGATCGCCGATTCCTCCGAAGTCGGAGAGTGTCTGCCTGTATGGCGAGGAACCACCAGTCTGCACACCAATAAGCCAGACATGGGACAACGGATACTCAGGCAAAACTCAGGTCCTGTATGACATCACACTGATGTTGGCCAACAGGATGCCTTCATCCGACATACAGGACTTCGCGTTGGAGCTCAAGCCAACGAACACAAGCAAGCAAGCAACTGCTAGTTCGAGGACTAACTTTCTGTATTTCACAACTAGTTCAAGGACTTACATCACGTATATCACCACTAATACGTGGACTAACTTCCTATATTTAACTACTAATTCGTGGACTAACCTCTTGTATTTCACCTCTAAGTCGTGGACTAACTTTCTGTATTTCACCACTAATTCGTGGATGTCAAAGACTAGAATACATAGGAGGGAAGACCACCCTGAATGAGTGGTCTACCTCAAGTAGATTAGAGGTAACCCAGTGCCCCAACAAGAGGGCAGGGTAGGTGTAGGGAGTAGATAGGGAGGAGAACTATTAACAGTTCTCTCATGAGACACGTGAGTGTCAACCAGAGGGTAAGCACTCTGGTCGTGGTGTAATCACCTCAACGTGATAGACACCAAGAACTCAGAATAGAACTCAAGAGTAGGCTTACTACTCTAAGCGTGTTGGATGATATAGCACGCAAAAGCCGAAGTGCGCATGAGGTCCCTCCGCGTGCTGTGTAATCAGGACGCGGAGAATTGTCAGACAGGGGACGGACTTCGTAGCGGACACATCGCTTAGAGTCGATGCGTCTTTCTTTAAGGGAATAGATAGATTTAGCAGTAGGGCTAGGGACGACTAGTGATAGGAAGTTCTGTGTATTCATGTGTGATTCATTAGAGACAGTTTTGTGCATTTATGTATTGTAAGAGCCAGTGGCAATAAAATGTGTAATCAATTCCTCTCGTACGACTGACAAATATTTTTGTGTGGTGCGAGAGAAGTTTATCCCTGAATGCCTGTAGCATCGCTTGATGACAGGATAGGATAAAAGTGGTGTCAGAAGTGTAGCTTGGACATTTGTTCAAGCTAAAACACTCACCCACGGCTCTAAAATAGCTTTACTGTCAGTTAATCACAGGGTTTAATTTGTGTTAGTGTAAAATGGCGTGTGCAGACTAGAACAAGATGCGAGCTGTGCCCATCGTGACCGATTACCATTTATTTTATACTTATTGAAATGTTTTGTGCTTTAAGAACATGTTCTCTTCTGATTTGTAAGTATTATTAGTATAGTTTTGCATCATTTATTTCTACAATTATTTGTTTATTTATGAGTATTTATGAAACATGACTCACGGCGGAGCAATACACTAAGAAATGAGCCAGCGACAATATCGATTTTTCAGTCTAATAATAGCGCTGCGCCAGTGACGTGTCACGGTTGACCCACAGCTGTCCCACGCCATTGGCAATCAGCGACGGATTGTTTACAAATCGCCAAGCCGCTGCTCGCCTGAATCTTTGAATTATATTGAGTATTATTTGTTTATACAAGCTATTTATTGAATATATTTATTAATTTGAACATTATTATTTCCTTTATATTTATTTTAAAGCATTTATTTATTTATTTATGGACATATTCTATTTTCTACCGTCACGATGGCACTACTTTCTTTATGCAAGTAGGATTCGGTCTGCACAGCACTATCATAGATTAAACAGCAGTTAGTTAAGGAAGGTAGAAGACATTAGAACGAAGACAGGACAGTGACAGTCTCTATCAACCATACCACACTGTGTTGTCCGGGGGCATGTAATTGTAGATTTCAAACAAATGTCTAAATGTATATGTCGTTTGCAATTAGTTAATTATTGATGCTCAAATAAACCAGATATAACAAGAGCTGTTGAGAAGAGTAACACAAGGTGTGTGTCGGGGTTGCCAAAGGAATGTGCCTGAGTGTTCCTGATTGTAAAGATGAGTATACCCAAATTATTTTTGAATGCAATATGATTAATAATGCATCTCTTTTTCAGGGTGTAATCTAATATTATTTTTTGTACACAGGCATTTAAAATCTTAACATATCGAATATACCTGAGTAAATATTTGAGTACCTATCAACTCTAGCTAATTATCCAACAACATGTCAACTTTAGCTGATTGCATACAAGCAGGCAAGGAATTAGGATACACCGGAAAGGAATTAGAGCAATATGCTGATCAAAAATTTAGGGAAGCAAACGATGCTGATAGAGATGAACGTGCACGAGAGAGACAACACCAGAAGGAGATTGTAGAACTAGCTGAAATAACAAAACAAAAGGAGTTAGAAATAAAACACAAAGAGGCACAATTAGCTGAAATAACTAAACAAAAAGAGTTAGAAATGAAACAACAACAGTTAGAACAAGATAAGGAATCAAAACAGAAGGAATTAGAGATTAAACAAAAAGAATTAGAATTAAAGCAAACACAATTAGATCAGGAGAGAGAGTTGAAGCAAAGAGAGATAGATGAAATGGCAAGAGTGAAAGAAAAACAAATACAGATTGAATCAGAGACACAGTTAAAGATGAAAGGTATGGAAGTAGATTCACACTTAGAGATCTCCGCTACAAAACTAAAGAGTCAGCAAGAAGAGAATAAACTTAATAAATACAAACATATTATTAAGCCATTCTGTAAAGAAGATTCCATATCAGCGTGGACAGAAAATGTCGAATATCAGCTTACATACCATCAAGTACCAATCGATATGTGGGCCATGATCTACATGAAAAACCTCAGTGGGGAGCCCCTTAAAGTTATTGAATCAATACCAACTGATCTTAGATCTAACTATCAGTACATTCACGATAGGGTAATGCAACATTTTTTACTTGATGCCCCTGGGTATCAAGTCCAATTTTCTAACTTAAAACCAAAACCAAGTGAGACCTTCACCGATTATGTCTCCAATGTCCAAAGTGTGCTGAATAGATGGCTTAATGCAGCAAAAATAGGAAAGGACTTTGAAAAACTTAAAAGTTTGATAGCCATGGATAAAGTTATATCCACAATCCCAACTCCTTTCGCTAAGTTCCTTCAGCAGTCAGACATCGAAACAATAGAACAATTCGAGAAGAAAGGCTCCGCATATTTTTCCTCGAATAGGGAAGTGTTTAAAACATCAAACATCGACTCTGAAATAGTCTCTTTTGTTAAGGACCAACCTAAAAGTTATCGTAGCAATAAAAAGCCATTTCAGAGAGTCGACAAGAAAGATCAAAAATTGCCTAAATGTATGTATTGCCAACTTTTTCATGATACTTACGCTATGTGTGATAAATCACCGAACTATCCGGCACATCTCGAGATGGTCATTAAGAAACAACAAAACAAGATAAATGCATTCGGTTAAATGTTTTTCTGTGCTAGCTACGGGCATTACTCCAGTAAATGCCTAGGCCGTCAAAGAAAGAAGGCCAACAGTGCAATGTTAATTGATACATCTTCTGATAGTGGGAGTGAGACTGAGTGTGAGGTCGAGAATGTATTACCATTCAACCAATGTGAAGACGTCTGTTGTGCCAACGATATTTTAAACTTTGATATTTGTAAGCAATGCCACCAGTTTCATGCAGACGGCAACCTTACATGTGGACACATTGTAACATCCTCCTTTGAGAATGCAAACGCAGCTGTAGCCTCCAGAGGCAATTTGATGTTTCACACTGCATTGGTCAATGATAAGCCATGCCGATGTTTGCTTGACAGTGGTAGCTCTATTATTGGGGTAAAAAAGGAACTGGTTGATCCAAAAGATTATACTGGTGACTCTGTAAAATGCCGTACTTTTTCTGGAAATATAGAAACCTATCCTCTGGCAAGAGTCCGTATAAACACCCCATTCCTTTCTGGTACCTTTACATGTGCAATACTAGACAACCCTTGTACTGAGTTAATTCTTGCGTGTCTACCCCAGCTAAGACACTGCACAGATGAAGAAATATCTGCCTGGGAGGAGAAGAATAGACTCACTCCAGTGAACAGTGCAGATATCCTCAATCACAAACCCGACAAAAGTGCTAGACCCATACTTCTTGAACCTGGTCATGATGTATTGCTATTACTACCTGACAAACGTAATAATATGGTAACTTCATGGCAAGGGCCTTTCAAGGTGATACAAAGACTTTCAAATGTCGATTATGAAATATCGATAAACGGACACTTAAAGATATTTCATATCAACATGTGGAAACCCTACTTTTCACGACAAGAGACAGAACTGGAGACAGACGAACATAATGTACCCACACCTATTGATGAGACGACAGACATACATAACGCAACTACACTAGTTAGCGAGACTGGCAAGGACGACGATATGCATACACTTAGTGAGCATACAGAAAACGCACTTAGCACCACCACCGTACTGAATCAGGTAGACGACGACGGGATGGAACTACCTGTTCCAATTGTAGACAAGACTGCGACATTAGATTGTATACGGTTAGAACCGGGACTAACAGAAGAGCAACGACGACAGACATTAGAATTAGTGACGGAGTATAAGGACATATTTTCCGACATCCCAGGTAGGACGGACAGGATCGAGCACTCCATCCTTCTTTCGGACTCAAAGCCTATCAAATGCAAGCCGTACTCTATCCCACTTAGCTACAGAGAAAGTCTAAATAAGGAAATTCTTAATTTAGAAGCTAGTGGAATCATCCAGAAATCTACATCTGAGTACTCCTTTCCAATCATCTTGGTGAAGAAAAAGAACTCCACAATTCGTCTCTGTGTGGACTATAGAAAACTCAACAATGTCACTAAGATCGACCCAGAACCAATTCCTTCCTGCGAAGATCTTATTCTTGATATGTCCACCTCCAAAATCTTCTCTAAATTAGACCTTACTAAGGGATATTGGCAGGTCCCTATGAAGACTCAATCCATCCATCTTACTGCATTCTCACCACCTTTAGGTCTTTACGAGTGGCGGTTTCTTCCTTTCGGACTTCGTAACGCTCCTGCCACTTTCGTACGCCTAACGAGAGATTTACTACATGGAGTGACGAATACGGTGACTTATATAGATGATATTTGTGTCCATACAGATGACTGGACAACACACTTACTGAAGCTCCGACATGTCTTCAATAGGTTGCGACTCTTCGGTCTCACTGTCAAACCTAGCAAAGTTGAACTAGGCCTACAAGAAATTGATTTTTTGGGCCATGTCATTTCACAAGGACAACTAAAAACTGACAATAGAATTGTTACTAAAATTATGAACCTGACCATGCCTACAACAAAGAAGCAGGTCAGGAGCCTTTTGGGTTTAGTAAATTATTATAGTAAGTTCATACCGAACTTAGCCGAAATCACGAGTGTATTTTCTAAAATGTTTTGAAAGCATCGGTAAAATTAGATGTCAAAGATGCATTATTAATTTCTGCATTGTCAAAATTGAAACTCCTATTTAGTAATGTACCAATTCTGCGTTTGCCTAATCCTAGGCTCGTTTATTATCTTAGGACAGATGCCAGCACGATCTCCATCGCTGGAGTACTAGGCCAGTTTTACGATGGCATCTTCCATCCAATTTGCTACGTGAGCCGCAAGATCACACCTGCTGAGTCCAGATATTCCATATCAGAGTTGGAAGCCCTAAGTGTCATCTATTCTATAAGGAAGTTACATCGATTTCTAGCGGGTAATCACTTCGTAGTACAGACCGACAACTCCCCAATCACGGTCATACAAAGTGGGGTGCATTGCAATGACCGCATCTACAGGTGGTCGTTAATCTTACAAAATTATACTTTTAGTATAGAGCATATTAAGGGTAGGGACAACATTCTTGCTGATACCCTTAGTCGACCATCTGAGGTAGAAATACCTGATACTCCACATGAAATGTAGTCTAATATAATGTAATTTAGTACACTTAAAATATCCTGTGTAAAATATCCTATGTAATACATAGACATCATGATCAGGACTGTGTGCTAATAACAGTGAATCACCATGTGTCCATAGACAGCAGAATAAGAACTGTGCTCCAAGAACAAGTGACTCACCGTGTGTACATAGACAGCTCGTTACTTACTATGCTCCATTTATGTTCCGGTGAATCACCTGTGTTAATCATGGAAGAACAGTGTCAGAACAATGCGTAAATAACAGACACGAATATACATGTCTACGACACCAGCGGACTCGACGAGTGGAAGAATACCCATAAGACACAAGTATGACTGTGTAGTCTATTTAATATACCCAGGACAAGTGTGGAACTATGAACTGTGCCAACAAAAGCAATTTCTGAACTTTATGGCAACCACTAACCTGAGGTAGTTAAACACCATATACATATATTTATTGTGATATGTATTATAACACGTTTTTAATACAGTGAGAAATTATAGTTAGATTAGTTACTTTAATATAGATTTAGAATAGAATTAGGGAATATGATAGATTTGATTTTTTTTGTGGTTTAGATAAATCACTAATTGACCCATTTACTTAGGATAGTAACTTTAAATTTAATAATAGCTAATTAAAGACGAGGATAAACAGTTAAGATAGAAACAGTACCAGTTAGTTCATTTCATTTCACTTTATTTCATTCCATCTTGATGAACACTTTAACAACCTCATCATTCAGGATTAAAAGTAGTTTATACCTTATAGGATACATTTGAACATACATCATTTACACCATGTATAGTAAAATTATCAATCATATCTTTTCATTTAGACATTAAAACATTTTTTTTTAAATAACCCATTATTTATAATTTTGTTTACCATTTAAAATTCACATTACTCAGTTTAGAAGCAGACAAAAAGGTACATAACTCATCTCACATCATTGTCATATTTTTAGTTAATTAGATTACTTCCCTTAAATTAGGTTAATTTTGTGCAACAAATTAGAATATATATATTTATAGAATTAGTATTAGTATTTTAGTAGAATGTAGTGTTTAGTATTATCAGGGTACAAACTATCAACCCTATTTCATCCATGTAAATATTTTGTAAATACATGACTCGTGCAGTAAGTTTCGCACAGTCATTAAGCTCAACTCTTTTCAAACTGAGCCAAACTTGTACAGTGTCACTTCAAGGTTTTTAAATTTTTCTTTAAAAATAAATGGGAGAATAAAAGATGTGTGACAGAAGTGTGAAAGAGAGAGAAAATGGAAAATATAGAATGGAGAGTGAAGACAACCAGCGGAGTTTTTCTGCCGCTCAACGCGACTTTTATTATTTGTCTGCGTCAAGCGTTTGCTTTCAGTGTTGAAATATGCTGTCTTGAATGTGTTGTGTGTAGTTTTGTGTTAGCCATAATTACATTAAACCTTAGGGAAAGTATTTTAAGTCTCATAAGACGGAAACGTAGTCACGAATTAGTGTTATACACTTATTTGTGGCCACATTTAACCGGATTATGGCACTTGAAAACTAACTTGCATAGAAATTATAAACAGACACACATGTTAGAAAGTAAATTATATTGTTACTTACATCCAAACACGCAAACAACCAGGAAAACAAACATGTAAAGTGCATGCATTTTTTATAACAAGGGAAGATAACTCCGAGTCAGGGGACACAATAGACAACGAAACACTAACATAACAGTGAAAGATAACTAACTTTACACGCGGAAGCGAGATAGGTAAAGCCTGTCGCACACAGCTTGTGCAAAGGTTGTTAAATATTATATGGGGGACATGAAGCAATTTGTGTGTTGATCCTAAGAAAGTCAACTTTGTATGGGTAGTGAGTTAATTTGCTATTTGAGGGCAGGTCTTATAAGGCAATGGTCCGGTTCAGACAAACCTCTAATAAATATAATATTGCGATTGAGAAGAGGGCTCACGCCAACCAGACAAGTTTGTGGCGATCACCAGTAGCCAAGTAAAGTAATACTACATTGTGACATTAGTCAGTAGAGGTCTATTGAGTTACCCAGAACCAAGTTATCAGTAGTCTTTGACAAAAATTAGACACACTAATTTTTATAAACCTCTTGCGTCACAAACATGAGTCAAAGTTTGTAACGCAACACAGGAGGGGAGGGTGTGTGTCAAAGACTAGAATACATAGGAGGGAAGACCACCCTGAATGAGTGGTCTACCTCAAGAAGATTAGAGGTAACCCAGTGCCCCAACAAGAGGGCAGGGTAGGTGTAGGGAGTAGATAGGGAGGAGAACTATTAACAGTTCTCTCATGAGACACGTGAGTGTCAACCAGAGGGTAAGCACTCTGGTCGCGGTGTAATCACCTCAACGTGATAGACACCAAGAACTCAGAATAGAACTCAAGAGTAGGCTTACTACTCTAAGCGTGTTGAATGATATAGCACGCAAAAGCCGAAGTGCGCATGAGGTCCCTCCGCGTGCTGTGTAATCAGGACGCGGAGAATTGTCAGACAGGGGACGGACTTCGTAGCGGACACATCGCTTAGAGTCGATGCGTCTTTCTTTAAGGGAATAGATAGATTTAGCAGTAGGGCTAGGGACGACTAGTGATAGGAAGTTCTGTGTATTCATGTGTGATTCATTAGAGACAGTTTTGTGCATTTATGTATTGTAAGAGCCAGTGGCAATAAAATGTGTACTCAATTCCTCTCGTACGACTGACAAATCTTTTTGTGTGGTGCGAGAGAAGTTTATCCCTGAATGCCTGTAGCATCGCTTGATGACAGTGGACCAACATCCTGTATTTCACCATTAATTCGTGGACTAACTTCCCGTATTTCACCACTAATTCGTGGACTAACTCCCTGTATTTTGCCATTAATTCGTGGACTAACTCCTTGTATTTTACCACTAATTCTTGGACTAACCTCCTGTATTTCACCTCTAAGTCGTGGACTAACTTTCTGTATTTCACCACTAATTCGTGGACTAACTTCCTGTATTTTAGCACTAATTCGTGGACTAACTTCTGTATTTCACCACTAATTCGTGGACTAACTTCCTGTATTTTACCACTAATTCGTGGACTAACTCCCTGTATTTCACAACTAGTTTGTGGGCTAACTTCCTGTATTTTACCACTAATTCGTGGACTAACTCCCAGTATTTTACCACTAATTCGTGGACTAACTTTCTGTATTTCACCACTAATTCGTGGACTAACTCCCTGTATGTCATCACTTATTAGCGGACTAACTTCGTCACTAATTCGTAGACTAACATCTTGTATTTCGCCACTAGTTCGTGGAGTAACTCCCTGTATTTCAGCATTAATTCGCGGCCTAACTTCGTGTATTTCACCACTAATTCGTGGACTAACTTCCTGTATTTTACCACTAATTCGTGGACTAACTCCCCGTATTTCACCACTAATTCGTGGACTAACTTCTTGTATTTCACCATTAATTCGTGGACTATCTTCCTGTATTTCATCACTAATTCGTGGACTAAGTTCCTGTATTTTACCACTAATTCATGGACCATCTTCCTATATTTAACTACTAATTCGTGGACTAACCTCCTGTATTTCACCACTATGTCGTTGACTAACTTTCTGTATTTCACCACTAATTCGTGGACTAACTTCCTGTATTTTACCATTAATTCGTGGACTAACTCCCTGTATTTTACTATTAATTCGTGGACTAACTCCTTGTATTTTACCACTAATTCTTGGACTAACCTCCTGTATTTCACCTCTAAGTCGTGGACTAACTTCCTGCATTTTAGCACTAATTCGTGGACCAACTTCCTGTATTTCACCACTAATTCGTGGACTAACTCCCTGTGTGTTACCATTAATTCGTGGACTAACTCCTTGTATTTTACAATTAATTCGTGGACTAACTCCTTGTATTTTACCACTAATTCGTGGACCAACTACCTGTATTTCACCATTAATTCGTGGACCAAATTCCTGTATTTCACCACTAATTCGTGGACTAACTTCCTGTATTTTACAATTAATTCGTGGACTAACTCCTTGTATTTTACCACTAATTCGTGGACCAACTACCTGTATTTCACCATTAATTCGTGGACCAAATTCCTGTATTTCACCACTAATTCGTGGACTAACTTCCTGTATTTTACCATTAATTCGTGGACTAACTCCCTGTATTTTACTATTAATTCGTGGACTAACCTCCTGTATTTTACCATTAATTCGTGGACTAACTTCCTGTATTTTACCACTAATTCGTGGACTAACTCCCTGTATTTTAGCACTAATACTTGGACTAACCTCCTGTATTTTACCATTAATTCGTGGACTAACTCCTTGTATTTTACCACTAATTCGTGGACTAACTTCCTGAATTTCACCATTAATTCGTGGACTATCTTCCTGTATTTCACCACTAATTCGTGCACTAAGTTCCTGTATTTTACCACTAATTCATGGACCTTCTTCCTATATTTAACTACTAATTCGTGGACTAACCTCCTGTATTTCACCACTATGTCGTTGACTAACTTTCTGTATTTCACCACTAATTCGCGGACTACCTTTCTGTATTTCACCATTAATTCGTAGACTAACTTTCTGTATTTCGCCACTAGTTCGTGGAATATCTCCCTGTATTTCACCACTAGTTCGTGCACTAACTTCCTGTATTTCACCATTAATTCGTGGACTAACTTCCTGTATTTCACCACTAATTCGTGGACTATTTTCCTGTATTTTACCACTAATTCGTGGACTAACTTCCTGTATTTCACCACTAATTCGTGGACTAACTTCCTGTATTTTACCACTAATTCGTGGACTAACTCCCTGTATTTCACCATTAATTCGTGGACTTACTCCCTGTATTTTACCACTACTTCGTGGACTAAGTGCCTGTATTTCACCACTAATTCGTGGACTAACTTCCTGTATTTTACCATTAATTTGTAGACTAACTCCCTGTATTTCACCACTAATTCGTGGACTAACTTCCTGTATTTCACCATTAATTCGTGGACTAACTCCCTGTATTTCACCACTAATTCGTGGACTAACTTCCTGTATTTTACCACTAATTCGTGGACTAACTCCCTGTATTTCACCATTAATTCGTGGACTTACTCCCTGTATTTTACCACTACTTCGTGGACTAAGTGCCTGTATTTCACCACTAATTCGTGGACTAACTTCCTGTATTTTACCATTAATTTGTAGACTAACTCCCTGTATTTCACCACTAATTCGTGGACTAACTTCCTGTATTTTACCACTAATTCGTGGAATAACTCCCTGTATTTCACCATTAATTCGCTGCCTAACTTCGTGTATTTCACGACTAATTCGTGCACTAAATTCCTGTATTTCACCACTAATTCGTGGACTAACTTCCTGTATTTCACCACTAGTTCGCAGAATATCTCCCTGTATTTCACCACTAATTCGTGCACTAACTTCCTGTATTTCACCATTAATTCGTGGACTAACTTCCTGTATTTCACCACTAATTCGTGGACTAACTTCCTGTATTTTACGACTAATTCGTGGACTAACTCCCTGTATTTCACCATTAATTCGTGGATTAACTCCCTGTATTTTACCACTAATTCGTGGACTAACTCCCTGTATGTCACCACTTTTTAGTGTACTAACATCCTGTATTTTACCATTAATTCGTAGACTAACTCTCTGTATTTTACCACTAATTCGTGGACTAACTTCCTGTATTTCACCAGTAATTCGTGAACTAACTTCCTGTATTTCACCACTAATTAGCGGACTAACTTCGTGTATTTCATCACTAATTCGTGGACTAACTTCCTGTATTGTACCACTAATTCGTGGACTAACTCCCTGTATTTCACCACTAATTCGTGGACTAACTCTCTGTATTTCATCACTAATTCGTGGACTAACTTCCTGTATTTTACCACTAATTCGTGGAATAACTCCCTGTATTTCACCATTAATTCGCTGCCTAACTTCGTGTATTTCACGACTAATTCGTGCACTAAATTCCTGTATTTCACCACTAATTCGTGGACTAACTTCCTGTATTTCACCACTAGTTCGCAGAATTTCTCCCTGTATTTCACCACTAATTCGTGCACTAACTTCCTGTATTTCACCATTAATTCGTGGACTAACTTCCTGTATTTCACCACTAATTCGTGGACTAACTTCCTGTATTTCACCACTAATTCGTGGACTAACTTCCTGTATTTTACCACTAATTCGTGGACTAACTCCCTGTATTTCACCATTAATTCGTGGATTAACTCCCTGTATTTTACCACTAATTCGTGGACTAACTCCCTGTATGTCACCACTTTTTAGTGTACTAACATCCTGTATTTTACAATTAATTCGTAGACTAACTCTCTGTATTTTACCACTAATTCGTGGACTAACTTCCTGTATTTCACCAGTAATTCGTGAACTAACTTCCTGTATTTCACCACTAATTAGCGGACTAACTTCGTGTATTTCATCACTAATTCGTGGACTAACTTCCTGTATTGTACCACTAATTCGTGGACTAACTCCCTGTATTTCACCACTAATTCGTGGACTAACTCTCTGTATTTCATCACTAATTCGTGGACTAACTTCCTGTATTTTACCACTAATTCGTGGAATAACTCCCTGTATTTCACCATTAATTCGCTGCCTAACTTCGTGTATTTCACGACTAATTCGTGCACTAAATTCCTGTATTTCACCACTAATTCGTGGACTAACTTCTTGTATTTCACCACTAGTTCGCGGAATATCTCCCTGTATTTCACCACTAATTCGTGCACTAACTTCCTGTATTTCACCATTAATTCGTGGACTAACTCCCTGTATTTCACCATTAATTCGTGTATTAACTCCCTGTATTTTACCACTAATTCGTGGACTAACTCCCTGTATTTCACCACTAATTCGTGGACTAACTTCCTGTATTTTAGCACTAATTCGTGGACTAACTTCTGTATTTCACCACTAATTCGTGGACTAACTTCCTGTATTTTACCACTAATTCGTGGACTAACTCCCTGTATTTCACAACTAGTTTGTGGGCTAACTTCCTGTATTTTACCACTAATTCGTGGACTAACTCCCAGTATTTTACCACTAATTCGTGGACTAACTTTCTGTATTTCACCACTAATTCGTGGACTAACTCCCTGTATGTCATCACTTATTAGCGGACTAACTTCGTCACTAATTCGTAGACTAACATCTTGTATTTCGCCACTAGTTCGTGGAGTAACTCCCTGTATTTCAGCATTAATTCGCGGCCTAACTTCGTGTATTTCACCACTAATTCGTGGACTAACTTCCTGTATTTTACCACTAATTCGTGGACTAACTCCCCGTATTTCACCACTAATTCGTGGACTAACTTCCTGTATTTTACCACTAATTCGTGAACTAACTTCCTGTATTTCACCACTAATTAGCGG
This sequence comes from Cepaea nemoralis, assembly GCA_014155875.1. Classification (NCBI taxonomy): domain Eukaryota; kingdom Metazoa; phylum Mollusca; class Gastropoda; order Stylommatophora; family Helicidae; genus Cepaea; species Cepaea nemoralis. The sequence goes on along the minus strand of JACEFZ010024191.1, from coordinate 15,972 downwards.
ACTAACTTCGTGTATTTCACCACTAATTCGTAGACTAACTTCCTGTATTTCGCCACTAGTTCGCGGAATAACTCACTGTATTTCACCACTAATTCGCGGACTAACTTCGTGTATTTCACGACTACTTCGAGGATTAACTTCTACTATAATTTTGTCATCATCGTGTGCCCAGCCAACTGCTGTAGGCGTTCATACCTCTTCGTAGATCTCGATCATTCTTGTTCTTTATCAACTCTGTTGCTGATATTCCTTCATGTCACCGTCTCAGTTCTACCAGCATCATTTCCCTCGGTCAGCGTCTACCTCTGTTCCACTGATCTCTCCAATCGTCGCGTTGTTCTCCAATGCCGTTCTTCTCAACACATGACCACATAATGTAGTTTGTCTCTTTCTTATACTTGTATATATTGCCCTAGATTCATTAGCCTGTTCCGGGTAATCGATGTTAGTTACTCAGGCAGTCTAAGGTATTCTCATCATTCGTCGCAGAACCATATTTTCGTTGCTTCTAAGCTTTTCATGATTTGTTCATTCGATGTCCATGATTCACTACCATACAGCAAAACACGTTTATATAACATTTCATCACTCTCTTTCTTACATTCAATGATAGTGTCTTATTGCATACGTTACTTCAATTTTCTGCAATGCAGCTTTGTATTTCTGTGTAAGAAAACATCGCTTTCTAAAAGAACCATATGTTTTTGTCTGTAAAACTCATTTATACATCATTGTAGCACATTAATTTTTAATATTTCAGGTTGCTTGATTTTCTCAAACTGTTGGTAGCACCGACATAAATAATGAAGTCTCCGACAGCGTTGATACAAAATAAAAACACCTGGACTGTTTCTAAAAGCATTTTGACCGGATTATCCTGGTTTATGGGCTCAAACTTGGTAACGTACTCGATCACAAACGCAAAGCCACTACACAAAATGTAAAGTACGCAAACACTGAACAATGTTTTTGTTGTCTTTGATATGGACTTTTTGGAGTTTATTTTTGTTTGGCTTGAGGTAATCTGTTTCCGTTTGTTGGTAATTAACGTGATCTGAACCCCAATAACAATGCAACCGACGGTTACCAAACTAATTGGTATTATTCCTGTCATGTAATTACTTATACTTTTTAGTAGGCCATACATGCCGCTCTTAACGTCATTGACATAGGTGCGTGAGTAAAATAGTTGACCTACCACGGTGCCTTGATGCAGGACCTGTTTAAAGTGCAGACACAATATATTATTATACAGAAAATAAGCCCCGCCTATTATATAAATACTAGCAATAACAATAATTGCCCGCCGGGGTGTTAAGATCAAATAGACTTTGAGGGGACACAAAATGGCTAAGATACGTTCTCCTGTTATTAGAACAGGAATTAGCATTGCCGATTGAAGTCCGATTATATGAAATGACTGAAACAGCATATACAATGCATACATCATGTGATTAACAGTTTCAGAAAACGTGAATCCTGGCGGATCATTCTCTGCATAAATATGCATGGGAATATTGTTTATGCCCGTGAGAAATAAAACATCAGAGACACACAAGGCCATGAGAAGAACGTTGGAGCATTTTCTGAACCCCTGTCGGGTCAGTATGATAATGCTGGTCACATTGCCAGCTACTCCCAGCACGCTGGTACACGGGAATATTATATAGTGAAATACTTGGTCTATTACTTTAGCTAGTTCTTCACTGAGTAGCAGGTGATGTGTTTGTTCGGTGGTCACTTTGATCACTACAGTCATATCGGTGGGCATTTTTATATTTATAGTTGCAAGAATGGCCTCGTTTAATTGTTAAGTATTATTTGTGAAGTTCATATTTTTAACATTTGTATCATGTATGTGTGTGATCAAACACATTATATGTCTCTTCGCCTGATGACATCAAACACATTATGTGTCTCTTCCTTCGCCTGATGACCGCTCTGTACGACATACACTGGCGTGAACAAACACGTCAGAGTTCATATTACGCAACATTAATAGAGCGGAAGTTAAAACACAAACACAAAGAAATGCACGACGTACTGTACACATGAAGGCCACACATTTATAATGAAAGTTATCAAAGCAATGTTTTCCCGTAGTGAATTTGAATAACGAAGACACAAACCATAGATTGACAAAATCCATAGATCGTACGATACATTCATTACCTTATATATGCAATAAATCGTACAATCTATGGTTTGTGTCTTCGTTATTCAAACGAAAGTTATGTTATGGTGAATAAGCTAGTGAGTACAACAACTGGACAATTACAGATATTTAAATTACATGTTCATACTTTAGAGTGTGAATTCTTCTATTCAACACTTTCTAGCTCTCAATAAGAAATTATACTGTTCGTACTTTGTATAAAAGAACTCGGGATCAGCAATGATAATTTTTCAATTAATTAGCTGGTCTTTTCGGTCGTCTAGACAATGGGTCATGAAGATAAATGCGTAATCTTCCATTATTCAGCGAAGATGTTTTGTTTTATTTGATGGGATTCAGATTATCGAAGAAACGTTTAAAGCACTGTAGTGAATAGACAAAGATGTAAAACGTTACTTTATTCCCAGTAATGTATGTAACCTTTCAACAAGGCGTGGTAGTTTGAATCAAAGAAATCACTTTGGACGGAAATTATGAATCATTATCGCAGCTAAGCTTAACATTGTCATCAGTTACAATTTAGCGAACTGTGGCATTTCAATGAAATAACTGCAGACAACGAACTAACGTAACGAACGAAAATCTTTATTTTCAAAGGGTTAAGACTTGGGCACGTAGGCCACATAATTCGAGCTATTAATGGCAGACACAATACGGCAACCAAGGGATAAAATGTGTAAAAGAAATTGTTCATTGTAAAATCACATCTCTGGAAACATTTGACAACTGTTGAGAAAGGGACGTCGTTCATTGACGGAAACATTTCTCCTGGACTCCCAGTTCCCAGACAAGCCCATTGACCAAATAACCGGGCTCACTGATTCTGATGATATTGCCTGGTGCTAGGGCTCCAAGCTATGTAGGTCAGGTTAAAAATGTAAAATTTGACTATTTATAAAACAAAGGAAATGCTAGAGATGTTAACATGGACTATGTATTTAAAACACACAGCATAGATAGCTTACTTGCTTGCCTGGATGACTGTTAGGGGTTTTAATCGGCTGTGATAGCATTTTGAAAAGTAACATAGTGGCCTTGCAATGTAAACCTTACTACAACAGTAACGCTGGAGACTTACATGGACACAAAATTGGTAGCAAACTATACAAACACAGTAACCCACCATGAACGCCGTATGTTTTATATCATGCATCAGGTGTATATATGGTCGCTTTCAGCTCCACGCAGACTTTGAAATGCACAGGTGTTAGGCGACTTCTCTGTCGACATATACAAGCATATCCAATACTCTGGAACCGAGTGCATATCAAGTCTTTGCCTTATTGGAGTCATTCTAACAGTCCCGTTTTACTTGATAAGAAAACATACTACTGTGTTACAGTCAACGAACATTATTGCGTATGTACGTGCGGATAAGTAAACTTGTTTTACTGAGTTTGTGATTATGAGTGAGTATATGATGTGTCAAAGGCATTTGACTGTGTACAACATCATACACTTTGAGAAATCATGAGAAAAATTGGTTTTCCACTATGTGTAGTACAATTCATAAAAATGCTCTATCTAGACCAACAGGCTTCCGGTCCCCATCATGGCGGATAGGCAGTGAAACGGTTAAGAACTCTGGGTGCTTATGCTTGTGGCTACTGTTGCATTCGCATTTTCCTCATGTTGGACTGGTAGTTTACGGTTCCGTCGAACTGCTACTGAGTTGAGTGCGTGGCGCGACGCTGTGAGCGATGAATTCGTGTGAAAATCTGCCCGAGGTTGTGGAATGTGATCTGCATGTTCAGAGCAATGGCGGATGGCTATGTCTCAGAATTGACCGGTTTTTGTGCCTTATGCAGAAATGTGTGGCTGCTGGTGCTCTGGTTGACTGCCGCTGCTTTTGACGATGAACCGTGCTTTCGTGGAGGACTGTTATTTTGACATTCTGGAGCCGCGTTATGTACAGTGAAATGTCTTTTTTACTTCTGCCCGAGGTGCTGTGGTGTTATCTGCATGCTCAAAAGTGCGTAGATGGCTAGATAACATCTAGAAACGGATCACCAACATCCGGAATTATCTAAATATATGGTGGCTGGTTTGTCGCAGAAGCGAGCGGTTTTCTTGCCTTATGCAGAAATGTGTAGCTGCTGGTATTGCTAGTGACTACCGTTTCCATCAATGATCAACTGTGTTTTCGAGGAAGACTTTTGAGTTGGCATTCTAGCGACGGCATTATGCACAGTGAGGTGTTTCTTTGCATCCGTTCGGGGTTGTTTTGTTGCGTGATCTACATTTCGGAGGGAAAATGGCGTTGTGGCTGGAAAACATCTAGAAACAGAACGGCAATATCCGAAAAGTTGAGACTTTGTGAGTGAACATCTGGTTGGGAAAGTGACTGCCAATTCCATCAGGGGTGAACTGTATCGTTATGAGTAACTGTATGTGTGTCCGGTCTTAGTCAGATATGACTGAGCTACCGTATAACAGTAGACGGTACTACCTGCTTTCTGTTAGCGCCGAACGTTGGGCGGCGCTTACCAAACCCGACACCCCACATTGTGCCAACGGCTTCTGGCGGAAGAGCGCAATTGGGAGGGAACAAGCCTTACCCTGGTGCGAGGAAATGCAAGCTAAAGACAAAATGTCATGGCAGGGCAGACCAGGCCCTAAGCCTTGGTTGGCAGCTGGTCTAGGATCGAGGTTCGGACAGGCGGACAGTTAGAGCATTGCTTTGCTGATCCGGCAGCTTCTGCAGCTTGTCTTGTTCCAGATGTAGGAGTGTTACCTTTCCTCTGGAGTGAACTGGGCAGGCCGAGAGAGGGATCATGCTGCATGGGCAACACATGATCTCTATATTTTAGCCCAGGCTTTGTGCTATGGAGAGCTCAAGTGAGACCAAACTAGCGGATGATGCCCTCAACGCCATAGAGGCTCTACCAACTCTTGACCACCTGGACACACTTCCCACCATAACAGAAGTTAAGTGTGCTATAAATGAACTTGCATCTGGCAAGGTTCCAGGTAAGGATGGGATTCCAATAGAGGTTATAAGGAGTGGACAAGACACACTCACTCTACAGATCCACCAGCTAATAGAGCTATGCTGGCGAGAAGGACAAGTCCCACAGGATTTCAAAGATTCAAGCATCATAACACTGTACAAGAACAAGGGCGATCGGAGCGACTGCAACAACTATAGGGGTATCTCACTTCTGTGTATTGTTGGAAAAGTATTTGCCAGAATTGTTCTGCGCAGACTTCAAGTCCTAGGAGATCAAGTCTACCCCGAATCACAGTGTGGCCTTCGACAGAACCAGTCTACCATTGATATGATATTCTCATTGCGACAAATGCAAGAAAAATGCCGTGAACAGAATCAACCACTGTTTATTGCCTTCATCGACCTAACAAAGGCATTTGATTTGGTCAGTCGTGAGGGTCTATTCAAGGCACTAAAGAAGATTGGATGCCCACCAATTCTTCTGTCCATTGTGGAATCGTTCCACACAGGCATGAAGGGTATAATCAAGTTTGATGGTGCAACTTCTGAAGAGTTTGAAATCAAGAGTGGAGTTAAGCAAGGTTGTGTACTAGCTCCCACCCTCTTTGGAATATACTTTTCACTTCTACTGAAATATGCCTTTCGTGATCAGGATGGTGGTATATACATTCACTCACGCTCAGGTGGCGGCCTTTACAATGCTCAAAGATTGAAGGCCAAGACCAAAATTAGGAGGGTACTGATCAGAGAGTTGCTTTTTGCAGATTATGCTGCAGTTACGACCCACTCTGAGGAAGAATTGCAATGTCCACTACCTGCATTCTCCAATGCTTGTTCTGAATTTGGTTTAACAATTAGCACAAAGAAGACACAGATTATGAGTAGTATGGGATGTTGTAATGACTTAGCATTTGTGGTTGGCAACCACAATTTTTTACTATATAAAAAGTCTACAACCGCAAGCGAAACGTCATATTTTACGACCACAAATTCAAGGAATGCAATTCATGAATAAATAATCAAACGTATCTTTGCACTGTTACTTCCCTTTTTTGAGAATTTTATATATATATACTTTTTTTAAATTTAATAACTACTTTTATTATTGATTGTAGTGAGTGAGACTATCATCCAGCGATTGATGGTGGTAAGGTTACAGTGCTCTTCCTCCTCGGTTTTTTTTTCGTCTTCTTTCTTTATTTGTATTGGGCATAATACTATCATCATTCCATTGGTGCTTTGTAAGGCTTAGGGTTACAGTGCATTTCCTCGGGGTGGTCTAGGGGCAGTGTGGCGTGGGGGTGGGGGATCAGGTGTGGCATGCGGGTGTCGGCATGTGGGGTTGGGCTAGGTGGTTCGAACCTCGGGTCGTGACAGGTGTCATATGAAAATCGTAATAGGTAAACATGTATATATGACAGGTATATGATCTGTAGAAGGGAGTAGTGGTGTAAACACTATCATCATATGGGTATATCTTAGTGAAACTCGATGGTGAGGGGTGGGTAGCGGTTATTATTGGTCTGTAGTGGGTCACAGTGGCTTATTCACTATCATCATACAGGGTAAAAATGAAAACCTTAAAAAAATAAAGATGGTCGATATTAATGATTTAGCAGGTTTAGCTTAGTGAAATTCGTTGGTAAGGGTGGGATAGCGGCTATTAGTGATATTTAGAGGGTCACAGTGGCTTGTTCACTATCATCATACGGGTTACAAATGAAAAACTTAAAACATAAAGATGGTCGATATTATTGATTTTAGTGGGTATATCTTAGTGAAAGTCGTTGGTGGGTAGCGGCTATTAGTGATCTGTAGAGTGTCGTAGTAGCATAAGCACTATTATCATACGGGTTACAAATGAAAACCTTTAAAAATAAAGATGGCCGATATTATTGATTGTAGCCGGTTCAATGTAGTGAAATTCGATGGTAAGGGGTGGATAGCGGCTAGTAGTGGTCCGTAGAGTGTCATAGTGGTGTAAACACTATCATCACACAGGTTACAAATGAAAACCTTAAAAAGTACAATTGGCCGCTATTATTGATGATAGCGGGTATAGCTTAGTGAAATCGGTGGTAAGGGGTGGGTAGCGGTTATTAGTGGTCTGTAGAGTGTCGTAGTGGCCTAAACACTATCATCACACAGGTTACAAATGAAACCCTTAAAAAGTAAAAATGACCGATATTATTGATGTTAGCGGGTATAGCTTAGTGAAATTCATTGGTAATGGGTGGGTAGTAGTTATTAGTGATCTGTAGAGTGTCGTAGGGGCCTATACACTATCATCTCACAGGCTACAAATGAAAACCTTAAAAAGTAAAGATGGAAGGCATTATCGATTATAGCGGGTATGGCGTAGTGAAATTCGCTGATAAGGGGTTTGTGAGTGGAGGAAAGGCTATATTGGTGCTTCTGAACCTTGATAAGGGGTGGTCGAGTGGTGGGGTGGTAGATAAATACATCATTCGTTGATAATAGCCGGAGGTTAAGTCTCATATTAGAGTCTAAAGGTAGCTGATCTGAGGGTGACCTCCGTGGGTGACTCATCACGGGGCTATGTCGGTGGGTGTGAACGTACATGAACGTGTTCAGACATGTCTTTGGGGAAAAACCGGAGGATGACTCAGAGCGTGCTGACCGCGGTAAACCTGCTTGAACATGTTTAGACATGTTTTCTATGATTCATCAGCGCACAGTCTGTATAAAAAGGACCCCAAAGGCGGACTAAAGACACTACGTTTGCGACAAGACCTAGCGAAAACACCTCACCGAAGAGACCGCAGTGGTAAGTAGCACTGTGTGTATGCTATATTGTCTCGTCACACGGCGTCAGGTCGGTATAGTGCTGTCACTAGTGTATATCTCAGAAGCTACATGAGGCAACTAACAAGAATACGCCGCTAGGTATAGCCGCCCGGTATAGGAATACTAATACAGATACTAATGACGGTTGTATATATTTTTTTAAAATCATCATAATCATCATCATCATTAGCTTCACTTTTCGTCGTCAAGTGCCGTTGGGAGAAATGACGCCCCACTGCTCGATGGGTGGCACTGAATAGCGTCATGCCGGGTGAGTGTCTGTATTCTCAGATGCCCTCTGCTGTAATCCGATAGGGTAGCGGTTGTGGTGCATTCCAATTGTGTACATATGAAACATGTTTTTCATTAAAGCATGCTTTCTCTGTTCACTAAAAAGTATTATGCTTTTGTCCATCTACAGATTTAAACCAAGACGACCAGTCCCTCATTGACACATGGACCACATCGATTCTGAAATGCACAAACGTATGTGAATATATCATGTCTCCACTAAGTGTAGTGCAATATATATCCGTCTACGACTATGTCCTCTTTCTGTGTAGTGTATGGAAACAGGTTGTATTCAACCATTCAGTATTGACCATTATCCCGCTCCAGAGTGAAAAAATAATGTGCTGACACAGGATAATCTAGAGTAATGCTGTGTTGTCACTAATGTATTAAATGAATGTATATCACTAATGTACACGTTCTCAAAATACTCTGTCTCCTCAAAATGTGTCAAAGCTACATAAAAGTCAATTATGCGGTGTCAAATTCAGTATGTGAAATTTTTACTGTCCCTTGTTATATCATCTTTGTCTTTTCTCCAGACTGAAAATTTGCAGACACAGAGAAAAAAAACTCGAGACTATTGAGTGGCTTACAAGAAGTGAAATCTCGAGGCTATTGCTTACAAGAAATGAAAGCTCGAAGTTATTGAGCTGTGTATAAGAAAGGAAGACAACGAACGGTCTACCACAAAATATTGGTATGTATGCTTTCATCATTTCTCACTAACAGATGGTCATCACTAAATATTTTCAGCCCTAAGGGTGGGCACCCCTAAATGTAGTCAACATTTCTCACTAATATACTACAACTCTGCGTCATACAATGTAAAATAGCACAAAGAACAGAATTACGAACCAGGCCGTTGCTAACCATCACCACACAAAAAATATAGTCACTGAGAAGACCCTCTGTAAGGATACAAAGAAAATGAAATAATATACTATGTGTGACATCATAAGCCTCAAAGCCTTTTTTCTTTTATATATTTCCTAACAATTGATATGAAATATTTTCTGTAGATATGCTATCATCATGATTGTCACATGTTTTGAAGTACAAAATGTAAAAATGTCGGACTATAACGAGGTTGTCTTTTCTTCACAGCTGTTTGACGGTCAGTACTTACAACGATTGTGAAAGTTTGGAGCTAGTGGAAGACTACACAATTTTATAGTGGTCACTATACCTTAGCCATTGGAGCTACACACGCGAGTCATTATCTAATACCCGAGGCTACAAGCGTGTTGGAATTATTACTGAGCTATCACCAAGCCATTATCTAACACCAGAAGCTACTTATTGTCTTTTCACCACTATACATTTTTTCTATCATTATGTCCACTAATCAGAAAAATATCTATCTCTGCTCTATCTGTGTTAAAGTATTTACTGAAATCCATAGTCTTACACGTCACATTAACACCGTACACAACACTCAAACTCACACATGCCACATGTGCGGCAATCTATACAAAAGAAAAGACATCCTACAACGACACATTTCTCTTTATGTTTCCAAACTGAGTTGTTTCATGTAGAAATTTAATTGTTAATTTTTTGTACAATTTTATTGTTGAAATTTTTTTCCCCCTTCAATTATAGTGTCTTATTACATAAGATACATTTAATTTTCTGAAATACAGCTGTTGTTTGCATAGGGGACAGGTGAATATCTCTATTAGGTTGAGATGTAAAATGACACCGTGAGATATTTTTTCCCCTTTTGGTTAAGGAATTTTCCTACTTTTTATAAGTTTGGCTGAAATTTGGCTAAATTTTTTTTTCTTTCTTATTTTGTTAACGATATTTCCTACTTTTCATAAGTTTTGCATGAAATAATTCTTCACTTGTCCACAAATTTTCACATTTGGTTAGCAAAGTTTCCTACTTTTTATAAGGTTCGAATGAACTTTGGTCAAACTTTTCCCATTTGGTTAACAAAGTTTCCTACTTCTTTATGAGTTTTGTTTGAAATTTTGGCCAAACTTGTCCAAAAAATTTCACATTTGGTTAACACATTTTCTTATTTGGCCAATCTGTTTACCATTTGGTTAACAAAGTTTCCTACTTTTCATAAGTTTGGGTGAAATTTGGTCACACTTTTCACATCTGGAGAACAAAATTTCCCACTTTTCATAAGTTTGGGTGATAGTTGGCCAAACTTTTCACGGTTGGTTAACAAATTTTACTACTTTTCATATGTTTGACTGAGATTCTTTTACAAGTTTGGTTTGAAATTTGGCTAACCTTTTCACATTTGTTTAACACATTTTCTTACTTGGCCAAGATTTTTGCGATTTGGTTAACAAAGTTTCCTACTTTTCATAAGTTCGAGTGAAATTGGTCAACTTTTCACATCTGAACAACAAAATTTCCCACTTTTCATAAGTTTGGTTGACAGTTGGCCAAACTTTTCACGTTTGGTTAACAAATTTTCCTACTTTTCATGTTTGACTGAGATTTTTATAAGTTTGGTTTGAAATTCGGTTAACCTTTTCACTTTTGGTTAACAAATTTTCCTACTTTTCATAAGCTTGGGTGAGCTTTTTATAAGTCTGGATGAAAATGTATCCATACTTTTTCCCCTTTGGCTAACAAATTTTTATTACTTGACCAAGATTGTTGCCCTTTGGTTAACAAAGTTTCCTACTTTTCATAAGGTTGGATGAAATTTGGTCAAACTTTTCACAGCTGAACAACAAAATTTCTTACTTTTCATAAGTTTGGGTGAAATTTGGCCAAACTTTTCACGTTTGATTAACAAATTGTTTCCTACTTTTCATATTTTTGACTGAGCTTTTTATAAGTTTAGTTTGACATGTGGCTAACCTTTTCACATTTGGTTAACAAATGCTCCTACTTTTCATTAGTTTGGGTGAAATTTGGTCAAACTTTTCACCTCTGGACAACAAAATTTCCCACTTTTCATAAGTTTGGGTGACAGTTGGTCAAACTTTTCATTTTTGGTTAACAAATTTTCCTACTTTTCATATGTTTGACTGAGCTGTTTATAAGATTGGTTTGAAATTCGGGTAACCTTTTCACTTTTGGTTAACAAATTTTCCTACTTTTCATAAGGTTGGGTGAGCTTTTTATAAGTCTGGATGAAAATGTATCAACACATTTTCCCCTTTGGCTAACAAATTTTATGACTTGACCAAGGTTTTTGCCTTTTGGTTAACAAAGTTTCCTACTTTTCATAAGTTTGGATGACATTTGGTCAAACTTTTCACAGCTGGACAACAAAATGTCCTACTTTTCATAAGTTTGGGTGAAATTTGGCTAAACTTTTCACGTTTGATTAACACATTTTTCCCTACTTTTCATATTTTTGACTGAGCTTTTTATAAGTTTGGTTTGAAATGTGGCTAACTTTTTCACATTTGGTTAACAAATGCTCCTACTTTTCATTAGTTTGGGTGAAATTTGGTCAAACTTTTCACCTCTGGACAACAAGATTTCCCACTTTTCATAAGTTTGCGTGACAGTTGGTCAAACTTTTCACTTTTGGTTAACAAATTTTCCTACTTTTCATATGTTTGACTGAGATTTTTATAAGTTTGGTTTGAAATTCGTCCCAACTTTTCACATTTGGTTACCAAATTTTCCTACTTTTCATATGTTTGGTTGAAGTATTCTTACTTGACCAACAATTTTCACATTTGGTTAACAAATTTTCTTACTTTTCATAAGCTTGGCTGAGCTATTTATAATTTTGGTGTAATTTGGCTAAAGTTTTCTCTTTTGGTTAATAAATTTTCCTACTTTTTATATGTTTGGTTGAAATTTGGCCATTTTTTTCACATTGGTTAACAAATTTTTCATTTTACATTTTTTGGGTTTTACTTTTTAAAGGACTTCTTTTTTCCAGTTTTTTGTTCGGGAGGTTTTCATTATCCTTTTTTTAAGTTCCCAGTTGGGAATTAAATAAAAACAATGGAGAAAAAGAATAAAAACCAACCAAAAACACAACATGAAAGAAAAAAAAGAAAACCAAAAAACTGAAGCCCACTGTAAACCAACAAAAAAATTTTTTTTGAAATTTTTTTTCTTAAATTTTCTTTCCTAATTTTAATTTTTTTAAACCCTAAAAAGCAATTTTCCAAGTAAAAAAGGTAAAAAATTTTTTTTTTAATGTTAGAATTTCCCCAACCCAAAAAGGGATATCAACATATGAACTTTAATTTTAAAACAAAAAAAAAAACCCTAGGGGTGATGTGTTAATTAAAAGTGTGCATTTCCAATTATTAGGTAGGCTTTGTTACAGTTAAAAGATGCCTAAATTTTTAAAAATGTAAATTTTTAGGTTAAATATTCAGGGAAGATTTTCCAAATGGAAAATTTTTCCCCTTTTCTTTGACTAAAAGTAAGAAATTTTAACCAAAGAATTTGACAGTAAAATTTCTTAAACTTAGAATTGGTTTGTTAATTTAAAAAAAAAAAAATTTGGGCAAATTTTTTGGGGCATTTTAAGGGTGGGGAATCCTTACCGGACCCCCCAAAGGGTGTTTTTTTAACCTTTTATTTTCCGTCTCCAGGGCCCCGTTATTGGAATTTATTTTTTAGGCTTTTGGGGTTTTTTTCTTATTGCCCCTTTTATTTATTAAACAGGGGGGGAACTATTTTGGGGATAAAATGTGTCGTTGTAGGATGTCTTTCCTTTTGTATAGTTTGGCCCCAGGGGGTTGTGGTTTGGTGTGTGTACGGTTTTAAATGTGACGTGTAAGACTTGGTTTTCAGTAAATACTTTACCACAGATAGAGAGAGAAAATTTTTGATTAGTGGACATAATGTTAGAAAAAATGTATAGTGGTAAAAAGACAATAAGTAGCTTCTGGTGTTAGATAATGGCTTGGTGATAGCTCAGTAATAATTCCAACAGTTGTAGCCTCGGGTATTAGATAATGACTCGCGTGTGTAGCTCCAATGGCTAAGGTTAGTGACCACTATAAAATTTTTGGTCTTCCACTAGCTCCAAACTTTCACAATCGTTAAGTACTGACCGTCAAACAGCTGTAAAGAAAAGACAACCTCGTTATAGTCCGACATTTTTACATTTTGTATTTCAAAACATGTGACAATCATGATGATAGCATACTACAGAAAATATTTCATATCAATTGTTAGGAAATATATAAAAGAAAAAAAGGCTTTGAGGGTTATGATGTCACACATAGTATATTATTTCATTTTCTTTGTATCCTTTCAGAGGGTCTTCTCAGTGCCTATTTTTTGTGTGGGTGATGGTTAGCAACGGCCTGGCCGTAATTTTGTTTTTTGTGCTATTTTACATTTTATGACGCAGGTTGTAGTATATTTGTGAGAAATGTTGAAAATTTAGGGGGGCCCACCTTAGGGCTGAAAATATTTAGTGATGACCATCTGTTAGTGAGAAATGATGAAAGCATACATACCAATATTTTGTGGTAGACCCTTCGTTGTCTTCCTTTCTTATACACAGCTCAATAACTTCGAGCTTTCATTTCTTGTAAGCAATAGCCTCGAGATTTCACTTCTTGTAAGCCACTCAATAGTCTCGAGTTTTTTTTTCTTCTGAGTCTGCAAATTTTCAGTCTGGAGAAAAGACAAAGATGATATAACAAGGGACAGTAAAAATTTCACATACTGAATTTGACACCGCATAATTGACTTTTATGTAGCTTTGACACATTTTGAGGAGACATAGTATTTTGAGAACGTGTAAATTAGTGATATACATTCATTTAATACATTAGTGACAACACAGCATTACTGTAGATATTCCTGTGTCAGCACATTATTGTTTCACTCTGGAGAGTGAGCGGGATAATGGTCCCCTAAATGGTTGAATACAACCTGTTTCCATACACTACACAGAAAGAGGACATAGTCGTAGACGGATATATATTGCACTTCACTTAGTGGAGACATGATATATTCACATACGTTTGTGCATTTCAGAATCGATGTGGTCCATGTGTCAATGAGGGACTGGTCGTCTTGGTTTAAATCTGTAGATGGACAAAAGCATAATACTTTTTAGTGAACAGAGAAAGCATGCTTTAATGAAAAACATGTTTCATATGTACACAATTGGAATGCACCACAACCACTACAATATCGGATTACAGCAGAGGGCATCTGAGAATACAGACACTCACCTGGCATGACGCTATTCAGTAACACCCATCGAGCAGTAGGGCGTCATTTCTCTCAACTGGCACTTGACGACGAAAAGTGAAGCTAATGATGATGATGAAAATGATGATTTAAATATAGATATATATATATATATGATATATATATATATATATCTATATATATATATATAATATATATATATATATTTACAACCGTCATTAGTATCTGTATTAGTATTCCTATACCGGGCGGCTATACCTAGCGGCGTATTCTTGTTAGTTGCCTCATGTAGCTTCTGAGATATACACTAGTGACAGCACTATACCGACCTGACGCCGTGTGACGAGACAATATAGCATACACACAGTGCTACTTACCACGGCGGTCTCTTCGGTGAGGTATTTTCACTAGGTCTTGTCGCAAACTTAGTGTCGTTAGCCCGCCTTTGGGGTCCTTTTTATACAGACTGTCCGCTGATGCAACATAGAAAACATGTCTAAACATGTTAAAGCAGTTTAACGCGGTCAGCATGCTCTGAGTCATGCTCCGGTTTTTTCCCAAAGACACGTCTGAACACGCTCAAGCAGGTTTACCGCGGTCAGCACGCTCTGAGTTATCCTCCGGTTTTCCCCAAAGATATGTCTGAACATGTTCATGTACGTTCACCCCCGCCGACATAGCCCCGTGATGAGTCACCCAGGAGGCCACCCTCAGATCAGCTACCTTTAGACTCTAATATGAGACTTAACCGCCGGCTATTATCAACGAATAGATGTATTTATCTACCACCCCACCACTCGACCACCCCTTATCAATGTTCAGAAGGACCAATACAGCCTTTCCTCCACTCACAAACCCCTTATCAGCGAATTTCACTACGCCATACCCGCTATAATCGATAATGCCAGCCATCTTTACTTTTTAAGGTTTTCATTTGTAGCCTGTGAGATGCTAGTGTATAGGTCACTAGGACACTCTACAGATCACTAATATCTACTACCCACCCATTACCAACGAATTTCACTAAGCTATATCCGCTAACATCAATAATATCGGTCATTTTTACTTTTTAAGGGTTTCATTTGTAACCTGTGTGATGATAGTGTATAGGCCACTATGACACCTCTACAGACACTAATAACCGCTACCACCCACCCTTACCACACACCGATTCTTTCACTAAGCTATACTTATCAATAATATCGGGGGGGGGCCAATTTTACTTTTTAAGGTTTTCATTTTGTTAACCGTGTGATTGGATAGTGTTTACACCTACTATGGACACTCTACGGACCACTACTAGCCGCTATCCACCCCGTACCATCGAATTTCACTACATTGAACCGGCTACAATCAATAATATCGGCCATCTTTATTTTTTAAGGTATTCATTTGTAACCGTATGATAATAGTGCTATGCTACTACGACACTCTACAGATCACTAATAGCCGCCTACCCACCAACGACTTTCACTAAGATATACCCACCTTAAATCAATTACTATCTACCAATCTTTATGTTTGAAGTTCTTTTTCATTTGTAACCCGTAAGTATGAGTAGGGAACAAAGCCACTGTGGACCTCTAAATATCACTAATAGCCGCTACCCCCCTTACCAACGAAT
>JACEFZ010024190.1:0-17441 GCA_014155875.1 Cepaea nemoralis | reverse complement strand
ATAACTTTTCACGGCAATTTTTACTTGGCCATTGTAATTTTGTAATTGTTTTTCTTCATCACTACTGCTTGTTGTTGTTATATATACTTGTGTGCTGTTGCTCCCTATTGCTTTTGGCCTTTGATTGTGACCGTTATAACGCTACCTGAAATACACCTTTTTCATGTATACCCCATCCAGAATACATTATTGCTGTGTGTGTGTGTGTATATATATATATATATATATATATATATATATATATATATATATATATATATATATATATATATATATATACATATATATATATGTGTGTATGTGTGTGTGTGTGTGTGTGTGTGTGTGTGTGTGTGTGTGTGTGTGTGTGTGTCAAGGACTCCGACCGGTTGTCTGTGTATATATATATATATTACAGAGAATGTCAACCCCAAGACAGCTAAAAACCTGCGTTCTAGAGGAGGTGTGCGTCAACCGCTTCGAATACCGTCAGGGGTGAATCGATGACCAACCTAACCAGTTGGGGCACTCATGCCTCAGACAGACTTTTGAGTAGTTGCTAGACGCGCACCTACCAAGGGTGTTACAGCGCTTACTAACGACAGACGATCAAATTATACAGTGTGTATTCGCAGTTTATGCCGTCGTCTGCTACGACAGGAGCGACGCCTGCGTCAGCACGCTCATTTGAACTCACCACAAACACCCCATGGGGTGCAGTACACTACCCCGCGACTCGGGAACCACACCGCCTTACGTCACATCGCCCTACAACACACCCCAGCACTCCACCTCGCTGTACAACACGCCCCAGCACTCCACATCGACCTACAACACGCCCCAGCACTCCACCTCGCCCTACAACACGTCCCAGCACTCCACCTCGCCCTACAACACGTCCCAGCACTCCACCTTGACCTACAACACGTCCCAGCACTCCACCTCGACCTACAACACGTCCCAGCACTCCACATCGACCTACAACACGTCCCAGCACTCTACCTCGACCTACAACACGTCCCAGCACTCCACCTTGACCTACAACACGTCCCAGCACTCCACATCGCTCTACAACACGTCCCAGCCCTCCACCATGACCTACAACACGCCCCAGCACTCCACCTTGACCTACAACACGTCCCAGCACTCCACCTTGACCTACAACACGTCCCAGCACTCCACATCGACCTACAACCCGTCCCAGCACTCCACCTCGCCCTACAACACGTCCCAGCACTCCAACTTGACCTACAACACGTCCCAGCACTCCACATCGACCTACAACACGTCCCAGCACTCCACCTTGACCTACAACACGTCCCAACACTCCACATCGACCTACAACACGTCCCAGCACTCAACATCGACCTACAACACGCCCCAGCACTCCACCTCGACCTACAACACGTCCCAGCACTCCACCTTGACCTACAACACGTCCCATCACTCCACCTCGAACTACAACACGTCCCAGCACTCCACATCGACCTACAACACGTCCCAGCACTCCACCTCGACCTACAACACGTCCCAGCACTCCATCTTGGCCTACAACACGTCCCAGCACTCCACATCGACCTACAACACGTCCCAGCACTCCACCTTGACCTACAACACGTCCCAGCACTCCACCTTGACCTACAACATGTCCCAGCACTCCACATCGACCTACAACACCCCCCAGCACTCCACCTCGACCTACAACACGTCCCAGCACTCCACCTCGCCCTACAACACGTCCCAGCACTTCACATCGACCTACAACACGTCCCAGCACTCCACCTTGACCCACAACACGTCCCAGCACTCCACATCGACCTACAACACGTCCCAGCACTCAACATCGACCTACAACACGCCCCAGCACTCCACCTTGACCTACAACACGTCCCAGCACTCCACATCGACCTACAACACGCCCCAGCACTCCACCTCGACCTACAACACGTCCCAGCACTCCACCTCGACCTACAACACGTCCCAGCACTCCACCTCGACCTACAACACGCCCCAGCACTCCACCTCGCCCTACAACACGTCCCAGCACTCCGCCTTGACCTACAACACGTCCCAGCACTCCACATCGACCTACAACACGTCCCCAGCACTCCACCTTGACCTACAACACGTTCCATCACTCCACATCGACCTACAACACGCCCCAGCACTCCACCTCGACTTACAACATTCCCCCAAGTTTCTGGAGTGTTGATACGATAATACTAGACGATGGGGAAGATAGAGATGTAATACATCAACCTCACACCCCATCTCACCATTAGTACTAATAACACTCGATTGATTTCTGTAACTATTGTTGATTCTTTATGTATGTTGTGGTTTTTCACTGGCTGTATTGTCTTATACACACACCCTCACATACGTCTTCGTTATTTTCGTGACTCTGTGGTGTTGTATTCATCTTCTTTGTTATGCAATCGTTCATGTGTAGATATCTGTTGATGTGATTGTATTCCTTTTCCTGTTTGTCTTGTTTTCTTTTCTTCTGTTACATGTGGAACGGTGCTTGACTTGTTACAAGTAACACACCACAGAAATCTGTAATGAAGAGGCAAGTGAAATTATTGCAGTGTCGTTACAAGACATGACACTTCTTATAAAACACCAGACTGGCTAGCCAGCCTGCCTGCAAGCGAGCAAGCGGTAGACAACGAGACAAGTGGAGAAGATAACATCAATAGCTGGACGAGCATACTTGTAAAATATTTATATCTATTGGCTTGCCTTTCAATGTGACCATAATAACTCTTGTCTGAAATACACCAGTAACCATTAATTGATTTGACTGTTTGTTTATCAAATATTATCCCTACTCCTTTTTCGTGTGTATCCCCTCCAGAATAAATTACTGTGTGTTTTTCGTTTATAATTTTGCCTGATCCCTTCAATCTCATCTCATTTACGCCTAGAATATTCAATTTCATACTTTTCATTTCACTTATAACATTGTGTAACTTTCCAAACTCACTTAACGTTCTAACATTCCATGTACCTATTTTAACCTTATTTGTTTTAATTAAGATGCTGTCTTCAGTCTTTGGATGACGATTTGGTGGTACTCGTGGCACTTGACTGTCCCAACCGGACGAGGATGTCCTAAAACTGTCATTGACTCGTTTACTGACATTGAAGTGTGTATAGTCATGAAGACTTGGGAATATAATGTGGTGGTTTCCCCTTACCTTCCACATCCACATAGAGTTCTGTTACCTCATCCTTTGACAGCC
This sequence comes from Cepaea nemoralis, assembly GCA_014155875.1. Classification (NCBI taxonomy): domain Eukaryota; kingdom Metazoa; phylum Mollusca; class Gastropoda; order Stylommatophora; family Helicidae; genus Cepaea; species Cepaea nemoralis. Next base: position 14,214 of record JACEFZ010024190.1, on the reverse strand, counting down.
CAATCCGAATGTCAGGACAAGTGAGTGCCCTTATCTGTCCAGCTGCAGAGCTGTCCAATTATCTTGTTGGTTACATAATCTTTTTTTTTGCATCTGGTTGAAGTATAGTGTGACATTGGCGTGTAGTTTATACAAATTTCATCTTATTATGATCTGTTATAGAAGATTGGTTGTTTACAATTGTTGGTGTTGATCGGAGTCCTTGATTTGATTATCAAATAAGTCCACATAGGCAAGGTGATATATTGCATTACTCGACAGGCGAACATGTCCACAAACCGCTGTTCCGCCTTCCCCCACATTATCAGGCGTTGTAGAAGAATGTGTAATAATATTACAATTGTGTGTTGTAGTATGGGTAGTGGTAACCAGAGCAATGTGAAACGACATGATTCGAACACATGGCCATCAGTACGGCACCCCAACGCCTAGACTACCACAGGGATGGGGGGCGACTTACTTCATATTAACAAATCGATACCTCCCCCCCCCCCCTAGCAGATGGCGCGTGCACGTGCACCTCTTATGAGTTTTTTTTTGGTGACTGCTGGGCACGTGTGTGTGTGTGAGTGTGTGTGTGTGTGTGAGTGAGTGTGTGTGTGTGGTTGGTTGGTTGTTTGGTTCATTGCATTAGTGTGTGTGTGTGTGTGTGTGTGGTGTGTGTGTGTGTGTGTGCTGACGTTGCAAGCTGATACAGAGGTAGACCAAGAGAAGGCGGTTGGTTGGATTGAGATGGTGGAGAGTTATGACCGCCTATGCCAGCTGGCAGGTCACGTGCTGAGAATGATGGTGATATATATATATATATATATCGCTGGTAATTATTAATATTATTATGATGGTAATGGGGGTGCTCTCAGTTGTACTATTTTGTTTCTATTTTATTCTTAATACCTTAAACCCTGATTACTGTGAAAGAGAGAGAGAGAGAGAGAGAGAGAGAGAGAGAGAGAGAGAGAGAGAGAGAGAGAGAGAGAGAGAGACGAAGAGACGAGAGAGAGAGAGAGAGAGAGAGAGAGAGAATGGGATATGTTTTGTGGTCGTGCGAGAGATAGATAGAGAGGGAGAGACTTAGCAAGAGAGATAGATATAGAGATGTAGCGAGAGGGATAGACAGACAGACAGACAGACAGACAGACAGACAGACAGACAGACAGACAGACAGACAGACAGACAGACAGACAAACAGATAGATTAGATTAGATAGATAGATAGATAGATAGATAGATAGATAGATAGATAGATAGATAGATAGATAGAGAAAGATAGTGAGAGAAAATGGGATAGGTTGTTGTTCTGTGGTCGTGCGAGAGATAGATAGAGAGAACGAACGAACGAACGAACGAACGAACAAACTTTATTTTCAAAGGGTTAAGAATTGGACACTGTCACTTGTCGTCCCTGGAGGAAAGTGGACTCGACAAGCACACCTTGATTATGCTTCTACTATTGGAACTATTGAATGACTTTTGTCTACACTCCTCCCTTCTGTCTTCCATACACTATATATATATATATATATATATATATATATATATATATATATATATATATATATATATATATATATATATATATAGATATATATATATATATATATATATATATATATATATATCCTTCATAACATACCCTGACAACAGTTTCCTCCAACAATTAATAACATGTTTATTGTTGAAAACTATGTCAGGTGTATGTATTGAATGTGCATATGTAGTTGGTAGTGTCTGCTAATGTGAGTGCAAGATATGACTTTGGACTTCGTATGTGCCGTATACTTTCTCGCCTCTTCCTACGGCCAAACCATAGGACATCAAACATATAATTGGACAGCTCTCACCCTGGATGATCTCCTCCTGCTTGAGTCTGGACTTAATCCAATTCTTGAAAAACAAATGTTCAATGTCTTAGCACCAGAAAATAATCCGATTTAGGTAAGTCACTGAAATCCATATATTTCCTGTTTTTGGAAGGTAGTATAGTCCACCACTGAATACACACCGCCACTATCCAACATTGTCTAGAGTTACTATAAATGTTCTACACAATGTCTCTTGTTAATAAAGTTTTATCTTTCTTCACAGTGCAATTTTATGCAGTTTTAAGTATCCCTGCTTACCACAGGTTAACGTCTTTTCCTTTTAAGTGCTTTACTTGTATATTCGTTTGAGTATACAGTGTTCTGTATTTGACGTTAAGTTATCTCTTCTCACTAGTAAAACATGTCTATGTTCTTGTTGGTTCTAGGTAGGTACTTTATTTGCTCAAGTGAAGTAACCTTCATTTCTTCTCTGATTACAATAGTGGGATTGGAACCTGTGGGAGAGATATGTAATCCGGTGATATGAGTCTTCTTCATACTATTTCTTATGTGAGTGTCCTTCTCTAGCCATATTGAGAAGCCTCCGAAAGACACTCTGACATAAGACTTATGAGTGCACTAAAGTTTACACGATTAGATAAATGAAGGAAATGCTACAAGGCAAGAACAAACACCTATTACCCTATGCTACTATTACGCCAAGGTTAGATTACCTTATATCTTCTATGATCATCCAGGAATTGAAATTTATAATTAAGCACATCGGCACTAATATCCCATTGCCTTAAACAATCTTCTTCTTCTTCAGCATTCCGAGCCATTGAGGTTCTTTGCTGCAAATACAATCTGTCTCCATTCGTCTCTCTGGTGGACCTTCTCTTGCCAGTCGTTGATTCCAAGTGCTTGTAGGTCTGTATGTATATTATCTCTCCACCGCCTTCTTGGTCTACCTCGGGGTCTACGGTCATTTATTTCCTGAGTGTAAGCGAGTTTTGTTTCCCTATTATCTTCCATTCTTTCTATATGCCCCAGCCATTGTAGTCTATTAGCCTTCATGATACCAGTGATTAGCGGGGACTTAAACAAATCATAAATGTCTTTGTTACTTCTTCTTTTCCACTCTCCACTTTGTGTATCCCTAATGGGTCCAAAGATGCGTCTTAAAATTTTGTTCTCAAAGGTTTGTAACAAGGCTTCGTCTCCTTTCGTTGTACTCCAGGTTTCAGAGCCATACAGCACAACTGGTCTGATCAGTGTTTTGTATATTGTGATTTTGGTGTTACAAGATAGCGCCTTTGATTTTAGTAGATGTTGTAGTGCATAGTATATCTTATTTCCAGAGTTGATTCTAGTTTGTATTTCTTCCCTTATGATGTTGGAGCAGTTGAAGATTGTACCCAGGTATTTGTATGTTTCCGTTCTTTTAATGGTCATATTATCTATTTGTATGTGGCCAGAGTTTTTAGCCATTCCGTCTCTTGAAATTACCATATATTCTGTCTTATCTTGGTTGATAACCAGCCCCATCTGTTGGGCTTTTTCCTTTAAGTGAGTCAATATTTCTAATGTCTTTTGTTCACTTTGCCCTATAATATCTATATCATCTGCATAACCAAGCAGCTTGGATGTTCCTCCAATATCACATTCCTCCTTTACCTTCCTTACAACTTTCTCTAGAGCCAGATTGAAGAGTAGCGGCGATAGTGCATCACCCTGTTTCAAGCCAGATGTTATTTGGAAGGGGTCTGATTTCCTGCCTTTATATGTTACTATATTATAAGTATCTTCCATGCATAGTTTGGTCATGTTAATTAACTTCCTTGGTATTCCAAATTCCTGCATAACATTCCATAGACTATTCCTATGGACACTATCATAAGCCTTTTTAAAATCCACAAAAATGTTATGGAGATCTCTTTTATATTCCCAATGTTTCTCGGCTATTTGTCGTAAGATAAATATCTGATCTATTGTTGATCTGTTTTGTCTAAAACCCGCCTGGTAGTCACCTAATATGTCTTCTGAATATGGTTTTAGTCTATTTAGTAATACTGCGGATAGTATCTTATAGCTTGTGGACAGTAGTGATATTCCTCTATAATTTCCACATTGGAACTTGTCTCCTTTCTTAAAGATAGGTATCAATAATGACTCTTTCCAGTCATGGGGTAATTCTTCTGTCCTCCAGATTTTTATTATTAGTTCGTATAGCTTTAGATGTAATGCATGGCCACCTGCCTTTATAAATTCAGCAGCAATTCCATCAGTCCCAGTTGCCTTATTGTTTTTAAGTCGTGTGATTACATATAGGATTTCTTCAAATGTAGGTTCTTCAATTTGTGGTTCGCATGTTAGAACCTCTTCCTGTGGGAAAATGTTACTTGGAGCTTCACAATTTAGTAATTCAATAAAATATTCTTTCCATGTGTTGCACATTTCTTCATTGGTATTTATCATATTCCCATTTTTGTCTTTTAAACCATATGTGTTTTGTTGGTGCCCTCGTTTCATTGACTTCAGTACTTTAAAAAACTTTCTGGATTCATTTTTCTGGTGATTAGTTTCCATATCTTTGATTATATTACTCATATATTCTCGCTTCTGCTGTCTGACTATTTTTGTAGCCTCTTTACATTCATTTCTATAATGCTCTTCCTTTTGGATGTTATTGATGTCATTTAACCATACATGTCTGGCATTCTTCTTCTTAGTGACTGCTTCTTCACATTTTTGATTGAACCATCTGTTCTTTCTATGCGTGGTTGACACACCGAGACATTCTTCTGCGGTAGATTGAAGTGTATTCTTGATGTTCAACCAAGTTTGGTCAACGCTTTCCTCCAAAGGGTTTTGAAAAGTTTCAAGTTTACATTTTATTTCATCTGTAAATTTCTCTTTGACTGTAATGTCTTGTAGTTTTTCTCTGTTATATGTTGGGTGTAATCTTTGTAATTTAGTATAGAAAGCTCTCTTAAGTTTTATTTTAAATTTTGCTCCAACGAGGAAATGGTCACTGTGGCACTCAGCTCCTCTATAACTTCTGACTTGCTGTATGTTTGATGCTGTTTTTGATGCCTTAAACAATACGGGACTATAATTTCTTTTCCACACATAGGATGCATAGATATCTCTGTCCAGTTTTGGAACACACACTAAAACAGAAAACCCAGTTTCTACTATTTATATCGAGTGTCCAATCCTCCGTTGTCTTTTGATCCACAATCAAATTTTGCAGTAAGTCCCCACATCAAACGTCTGTGAAGTCACGTATCCGTCAATTGCCCGCTCCGTTCCGCTCCTCCGCTAGTTCCCCGTGTTTCCCTATGCTAGTACCTCCAAGGGTCCGAACCCTTTGATCGCCGTCTCTGTTCGTTTTCCCGTTGACAGAGCTGGTCAATGACTCCTTACACTGTATCCTATTTAATACTGTCGGTCAATAACCTTTAATTCGTCCTCATCTCAGACTGAAGTACTCGATTGTTAACCCTCCTCATACCTTGTAATTAATCTTACTAGTTTATCAGGGAATCATTAACTCACAGTATCCCGTGACAGACACGCAGGCCCGTCTAACATTCTGCCCTTCTATCACGCTCTTTCATACATTATTTCGTTCACACATCATTCAAGGTTAACAGAGAACAGCAACAATATAAAAGATATGCATTATAAAGGCATGGGCAAAATGCGAACATCAAAACTACACGACTCAGTAATATTAGATAATGATCGGACACTTGTTATTAGCATTAGCCATGTGGAATATACTGGCTGTTATACTATGGTTTTGTTATTATTATTATTAGAGAGATAGAGAGAGGTAGTTAGAGAGATAGAGAGATAGCGAGAGATAGAGAGAGTTGAGAGAGATAGATAGAGAGAGAGTTGAGAGAGATAGCGAGAGATAGAGATAGCGAGAGAGATAGAGAGAGATTGAGAGATCTAGAGAGATAGAGAGATAGCGAGGGAGATAGAGAGCTAGAGATAGCGGGAGAGAGAGAGAGAGAGAGAGAGAGAGAGAGAGAGAGAGAGAGAGAAAGAGAGAGATATGTTTTCGTCTGTATTAACCATGGTGATTATACAACACACCCAGTCATTTAGTTTATATACGGTGTTCTTTTGTTTCTTGTAGTTTTGCTCTTTCCCCTTTCGTTCTATAAAATGTGAGAAGAAAACGATACGATCTACCATTATGGTTACCTTACCAATACGATGTTGTTCAAATGCTGTTGAAAAATACTGCTGTTTTATTCGGACGACCGCCGGTTTGAAGACGTGTGCTCGTGTGGCTGGCTGGCTTGCTGGCTGGCTGGCTTGATTGCGGGGTCTACCATCAGACCCGACTCCAGTGTTATAAACATTTGTGATGCGACAATTAATTGCTCTTTGTCTAGCGGTCGAGTAATAACAGGACACTGACTTGACGCCGCTTTCTTGTGGGCTTAACCAACTGCTTACGAAGGCTTAATCGTGAGCTCATATTGATCACGTTGTCTGTTGATGTTGAGTTGAATACAGTTAATTGTTCTTTTGTTCAGCTATATTATATATCGTTGTTGCGGCGGTTATAAGACAATTCCTCTTACGATGGGATTATGTTGTCCAATATTACCCCTCAGATAGATAGTAATATTTTGTTTTTTAATATGACGCTTGGCAAGTGCAAAATTTCATTATCATACTTGGTTTTCTGTGATTGATAGTCTTATGATAACGAGTCTAGTTCCTTTTCTACATGTGAAGGACTTTTTTTTAGTGTTATATAATAGACAACCCTGTGTATCTTTTATTTATCCATAGACGCAACTTACCAGCAGGAGTGCCTGTTAATTACATGTGTAAAAGGTAACTCAACTAGTCCTGAATGTGCATTGTTATTGCTTTTCCAAAGAAATACAACTAAGGAGGACAAAACATCTAAAGCGTGTATTTCCATTCGTCACATATAACCCAAAAGACTTTCAACCGTCTGCAATCAGTGTTAACAACTAGAGAAGTTAACAACACATAAAACGGGGAGAATTGCCAAATGCTTCGTATATTCAACACCCCTATGTGGCAAGGGAGCCTGGACATTGAAAATTCAACTAGAAAAGTCGAATAGATCCCCTGGAGATATGGATATACAGAAGAATGTCTCCCTGTTGTCTGAAGGCAGAAACAATCAAAATACAGAGGTTCTAGAAAACCTGAACAAGAAAGAGAGTTGGTGAAAGAAATAAAATCGACGCCAGTGAAAATATTTCGGTGTCGTTATAAGACATGACACTTCTTATAAAACACCAGACTGGCTAGCCAGCCTGCCTGCAAGCGAGCAAGCGGTAGACAACGAGACAAGTGGAGAAGATAACATCAATAGCTGGATGAGCAGCCGTCTGACAGAATGTACACTCAAACCGAGAGATTGACAGTATTGGAAATTCACGGCAACCAACCTTCATTGTGGAGACGCCACATGATTGATTGAAGCTGGATTCGTAGTTAAAAAATATAGTATTCCACTGAATCAGCTCGCAACGCCAGCACGCACGTGCGCGCGCGCACACACACACACACATGCAATGAACTAATCAACCAACCAACCAACCACAAACACACACACACACACACACACACACACACACACACACAACACACACACACACACACACACGTGTCCAGCAGTCGCATAAAACAAAAAAACTCATAAGAGGTGCACGTGCGCGTGTCATCTGTTAGGTGGGGGGGGGGGGGGGGGGTATCGATTTGTTAATATGAAGTAAGTCGCCCCCCCCCCCCCCATGTGGTAGCCTACGCGTTGGCGTGCCGTACTGGGGTGCCATGTGTTCGAATCCTGTCGTTTTACATTGCTCTGGTTACCACTACCCATACTACAACACACAATTGTACTATTATTACACATTCTTCTAATGCCTGATAATGTGGGGGAAGGCGTAACAGCGGTTTGTGGACATGTTCGTCTGTCGAGTAATACAATATATCACATTGTCTACGTGGAATTTTTTTAAATAATCAAATCAAGGACTCCGACCAACACTAACAATTGTAAACAACCATTCTTCTGTAACAGATCATAATACTTCAACCAGATGCAAAAAAATAGGATTATGTAACCAACAAGATAATTGGACAGCTCTGCAGCTGGGCAGTGAAGGGCACTCACTTGTCCTGACAGTCGGATTGGGTTGTCAAAGGCTAAGGTAACAGAACTCCATGTGGATGTAGAATGTAAGGGGAAACCACCACATTATCTTCCCAAGTCTTCATGACTAAATACACTTCAATGTCAGTAAACGATTTCAATGACAGTTTTGGGACATCCTCGTCCGGTTGGGACAGTCAAGTGCCACGAGTACCACCAAATCGTCATCAAAGACTGAAGGCAGCATCTTAATTAAAACAAATAAGTTTAAAATAGGTACATGGAATATTAGAACGTTAAGTGAGCTTGGAAAGTTACACAATGTTATAAGTGAAATGGAAAGTATGAAACTGAATATTCTAGGCGTAAATGAGATGAGATTGAAGGGATCAGGCAAAATTGTAAACGAAAAACACACAGTAATTTATTCTGGAGGGGATACACACGAAAAAGGAGTAGGGATAATATTTGATAAACAAACAGCCAAATCAATTAATGGTTACTGGTGTATTTCAGAAGAGTTATTATGGTCACATTGAAAGACAAGCCAATAGATATAAATACAAGTATACGCACCAACAACAAGCAGTAGTGATGAAGAAATACAACATTTTTACGATGAAGTAGACATGGCAATGTCTCAAATTAAATCACAAGATAAAAAAATAATACTAGGTGATTTTAGTGCAAAGGTAGGAAAAGGAAAAATGGTGGATGTAGTGGGGAATTATGGTTTAGGTACCCCCCCCCCCCCCCCCCCCCCCCAAAAAAAAAAAATGAACGAGGAGAACAACTAATAGAATGGGCAAATATCAATGATATGATAATTGGAAACACCTGGTTTAAATACCATAAAAGACGACTTTACACATGAAAAAACCCTGATAAGAAAATACGCAACCAAATTGACTACATACTTATTAATAAAAGGGTTAGAAATGGGTTAATGAATGTAAAGACAATGCCGGGTGCTGACTGTAATAGTGATCGTGTACCACTATGTCACCATCATCAAGTGCCGTGCCAGCTGGCGTAGGCGTTCATGGCTCTCCACAGATCTCGGTCTTTGGTTTTCTGGATCAACTCTGCTGCTGATATTCCTCCATGCCACCGTCTCAATCCATCCAGCATCATTTCTCTTGGTCTGCCTCTGCCTCTCTTCCCCTCGATCTTTCCAGTTGTTACGATGTTCTCCAATGTCTCTCTTCTCATCACGTGACCTAAGAAAGATGTGTGTCTCTGTCTTATTGTTGTATATAATATTCTAGTTTCATTAGCCTGTTTCAGGCAATCATCGTTAGTTACTCTGGCAGTCCAAGGAATTCGCAACATTCGTCTCAGGAACCACATCTCTGTTGCTTCTAATTTCTTCTTACTTTGTTCATTTACATTCCAAGATTCACTGCCATACAGCAAAACTGGTTCTACATAGCATTTCAGCACTCTCTTTCTTACATTCAGTGATAGTAACTTATTGCACAAGATACTCTTCATTTTCTGAAATGCGGCTTTTGGCTGCCCTATTCTGCTCCTAATCTCTGTTGTACATCTTCCATCTGATGTTATAAATGCCCCTAGGTATCTAAAATTATCCACTTGGTTAAGGATCTTTCCTTCTATTTCTATGTCACATTTTGGTGTCACCATTTTCTTTGATATTACCATTGTTACTGTTTTCTTGATATTCAAGGAGAGTCCTTTCCTTGCACGCTCTGTTACTACAGCGTCTAATAATTGCTGTAGGTCTGTTGAATTATCCGCCACCAATACTGTGTCATCTGCATAGCGTATATTATTTATATTATAACTTCCAACTAGTATTCCTGGCATCTCTTTGATCTCTCTCATTATTACTTCGCTATACATGGAGAAAAGATCTGGTGACAAGACACACCCCTGTCGTACTCCTAGCTTTATCTGTTCGTAAATACCCTCTTTATTTCCCATTTTAATTGCTGCTACTTGGTTCCAGTAAACATTCTTTATTATTCTTAAATCTTTTCCATCAATGTTGATATCTTCCAACATTTTAATCAGTTCATCATGTTTTACTTTATCAAATACCTTAGTATAATCTATGAAGCACAAATATATGTCTCTCTGTTTCTCTATTGACCGTTCTATTAGTGTCCGTAATGTATAAATTGCATTGTTTGTGCCCTTACCTTCCACAAATCCATACTGTTCTTCACTAATTTCCATTTTTATTTTCTTTTTGTTTCTTCTCATTATGATTCTGAGTAGAAGCTTAGTGATATGGTTTATGAGGTTAATTGTACGAAAATCTTCACAATCAATTGCTCCTGGTCTTTTTTGTATAGCTATAAATACAGATTTCAGCATATCACTGGGTAAATATCCACTACTGTAAATATCATTCAACATTTTGGTTAATATATCTACTCCAAATTCTCCCAACACTTCTTATTCTTCTATTGTGATTTCATCTGGCCCAGCTGTTTTTCTTTTCTTCATACGTTTCATAGCGTTAGCGACTTCTTCTTTCAGAATAGGTGGACCTTCTAAGTTACTATCTTCTGTTAATTTTTCCCTTTCTCCGTCATATAATTCTCTTATATACTCATTCCACCTCTTCATTATAGCACCTTCCTCTAATAATATCTTTCCTGTTTTTGATTTCAAACACCCTGTATTTATTCTTATTTTTCTTCCTGTAAGCTAACTGATTTGTCTGTACATATTTTTTGTATCATTAATGGAATTTAATTCAATTGTTTTTTGCATTGCTCGTTTAACCAACTTTCTTTTGCCTTCACACAATTATTTCTTATTTCTTTATTTATCTCATTATATACATGCTTATCATGTTTACTCTTTTTTCTTTTCCCCATCAATTTTAATATTCCTTCAGTCATCCATTTTTTCTTAGCCCTTTGGCTTCTCTCCGGTAATATTTCTTTGCTAGTTTGATGAATGGAATCCCTTAACATTTCCCATTGTTCGTTTATATTCTGTAATTTTAGCAATTGCATTATACCTATTTTTCACAATCACTTTGTATTGTTCTTGAATTTCTTTATCTACCTTCTAAACCTCTTTATTCAGTCTCATGTTCCCAACAATATTTTTTTTCTTCTATTCAGCCTTTCAGTGTTAAAAAATTTGACACAGCCTAATATGAGATATTAAGAAAATGTTTTGTTGTTTCCTCGTCAATTATATACATCAGACTTGAGCAGAGTTATAATCCCATTGAGCCGGGAGTGCAGGGAGTGGCCAGCAGGGGCCACGGAAGTGGAAATCCAGCAACTAATTCAGGATAATGCTCGCTCAGGTGATGTGATTATCTACACATATGGGTCGGTTTTGAGAGGTAGGAGAAGTGCCAGGGGGTTCTTAGCAAAAGCCAATGGTCGACGTTTGGTGCAGGAGAGCCTGGCATATGATACCACAACATCTAGCTTAAGAATGGAGGTGGAGGCGATCAGTGCAGCTTTCCGCTGGATGGAGAATACGATACACACACAATCGTGATTGTAACTGACTCAGAAAGCATGCTGAGTAGGGTGAAGACAGGCAAGCTTCATGCAGAGTGGCTTGCTTCGCTTCGGAAGTCAGGGTGACAAGCATCGTCTGGATCTTTTCTCCAGTGCATGCTGGTGTGCTGGGGAATGAACAGATTGGCTGGCTCTAGTGGATATCACTTTAACGCTATGTTCAAAGATTCGACACAGCCTAATATGAGATATTAATAAAATGTTTTGTTGTTTCTTCATTAGTTATATACCTCTAGTCCTATACACCCTCTGTATTATACTAGTATTGTTAAGGTGGCCGTATGCCGACTTGGAGAAGCATAACGAAAATGTGAAAGATTTATCACAGTCCAACTTACCATTAACGACTTGCCACATGGTGAAATCTGTTTTTTGTGTTGTCAAAGAAAGGTAGTTCTATATGGAAAATGTTGGTCTTGTTTTTATACACGATATCTGATGGTGAGGACTCGTGACAAGGGTCGGCCTGTCTGATTTCCCCGATCTGAACGACTGGTAGAGACTGCTTTGTACCGTGATTATCTCTTATGCATTATTTATACACTTTTTTTTCGAGGTGGCCTAGCCCATGTGATACCGTGTATTACTCTGCGCACATCTGTGTCTGCAATAACGGTTATGCCTATAAGCTCCTTCTCGCAATGGGGAAGAATGACGCTAGTGATATTAGTTTTCCGACCACCTTATAATACTGGAGATATACCTCGGGCTTAGACGACATCCGTTATAATCCCCTCCCTGTAAGTATGGCGAGTATTATTACTTTCCCAAACCCCCCCCCCCCTTTCCCCCTTTGTATCGACGGAGATAATCCCCAGGATTAAGCATATATACGGATGAATAATATTGGTGTTGTATCAGATGGCGTCGTTTATGGGTATCTTGTGTTCTCCCGTTTGTCATGTTAAGTTAAGCTGTGAAGTCAGATGCCTGTGTTTATTTTTCTTCGTCGGACTTGTGGACACAGCGACACAGATGGACAGACCGGTCCTAATCCTAACCCATATGACAAACTAGACACCCCACACGCTGACGACTGGCACCCTTACCAATGGCACAGTTCCAAGATTCGAACCTGTCCCCTCCACCTTTCCCGCGCTATTAATAGGCTGGTTATTAACACCAGCTATCGCCATCAGAACTAGCTAACAAAAATATTATCAATATTTCTTCTACTCCTCGACCTCCCCACTGGGATTCGAACCCAGCACCCACGGGGTACACCGACGGTCATCTTTACTTGTTTCTTTAATGTTTTCCTTTAACGATGTGATACCGTATGATGATGATATTGTTCGGAAGCAGTTACCGAGATACTCCTTCACTCACCCACCCCTTAACAACGAATATCCCTAAGCCATACCCATTACAACCAGTACTAGCGGCCATCTTTACGTTTTTAAGGTTTTCATTTAATGAGCTGACACCGTATGATGGTAGTGTTCGGAAGCACTTATCTAGATATCTCATCCCTCACTCACCCATTAACAACGAATTTCACTAAGCCATACCCACTACAACCTGTACTAGCGGCCATTTTTATCTTTTTGTAAGGTTTTCATTTGAGGCTCTGAATCCGTATGATGATAGTGTTCGGAAGCACTTTTCTAGCTACTCTTAACAACGAATCACCCTAAGCCCCACCCACTACAACCCAGTTAGTTAGTCAGTTTGTTAGTTAGTCGACAGATCATCCTCGTTGCACATCGAACCATTCAGTTCATAAGTGCTCGGATCCCCTCCTCAGCAAATCCCGCAGCGTGTAGCGGCTAACGAACCAGTTCTGTGTTGGTTTATCAATCTTCTTTGGCTTCCTGCGTAGTGTTCTTGTCTGGCCACCCCTCTTTTAATTTGCTGCTCTCGCAGTCTGGCCATTGTTGTAGATTCACAGTCATCACTTGGTTCTCGCAAAGGTCTCACTTCTCGTAGAGCATTCAGAATGTCAGCCTGGTCCATGGCGCGTCCGCCCTCCACAGTAGCCTCACCTGCGAGCTTGTCAGCCCGCTCATTTCCTTGTACTCCCGCATGCCCTGGCACGATGATGAAACTAATCTTTGCCAGCCGAGACCGCTTCAGAGGCAGCAACCATTCTCTTCGGATCGACCCCTCCTCTATCCTCTTGATCATGTTCATTGAGTCGCTAAGGAAACATGCCCTAGTGAATGTCTGTGTCTCGAGCCATGTTATTGCTTTACTTACTGCCATGACTTCCATGGTCAGGCTACTTGTGGTTTCAGTGAAAGCACCAGAGTCCTCCTTCACAATTCTCCCTCCGGCCCGAGCTGTAAAGGCCCATGAGCTTCTCACATGTCGGACGACTGACCCATCTGTGTAGATGACCGCGTCCCCGTCTAGCGAATTCTCGAAAATCAACGCTTGTACTTCAGCCTCAACAGCAGCCGGATTTTCTTGTCTGCATTTTCTATCTAGTTGGATGCAAACTGAAAAGGATGTGCAGAAGTCTGTTGGCACTTGCACCCACTCCTCGCCAGGTTCTAAGTCCTCAAGTGAACACACCTGTTGAAGAATGTCTTCGGCTTGACCCATCCACGACCGTCCTCTTTTTAACCTGCTGACCTTCACCTTCCTAATTTCACTATGCAGTGGATGTTGTGTGTTTGCGTTAATTCTGAGGTAGGAGCGTGCCCTGCAAACTTGTATTCTCTCTTCAATGGTTGGAAAATCAAGAAGGTAGCGCATCGCCCTGCATGCTGTATCTCTTGTACATCCAA
>JACEFZ010024189.1:0-24188 GCA_014155875.1 Cepaea nemoralis | reverse complement strand
ATAGTAGAAAGTAGTTTGTAGTATTTAAAGTAGATACCCCAATAGTACTAATTATCATCATCATCACGTGTCTTACCAACGGACGTATCACCCACACATTGCGATCTCCAACACCATTGAACAATTCCGGGGTTGACTCACACTACAGAAATCCCCAATTAACGGCATTACCTTCATGTAATGGTGGTACTCATAGTACCAATAGCACCAGTAGTAATAGTCACCAACATCAGCAAGAGACTTATCGCCTGACATTGGTCAGTATGACACTCCATAAACTATGATCTCCAACACCATGGATACAAATAGTAATAATATTGGTAGTAGTAGTAGTAGTAGTAGTAGTAGTAGTAGTAGTAGTAGTAGTAGTAGTAGTAGTAGTAGTAGTAGTAGTAGTAGTAGTAGTAGTAGTAGTAGTAGTAGTAGTAGTAGTAGCGGTGGTGGTGGTGGTGGTGATGGTGGTGGGGGTAATAGTAGGAGTAGTAGAATAGCGAGGGTGCTTGTTGTTTCACTAAGTATTTGTATATCGTATGTAGTATAAAGATAGTTTGTGTTGTATGCCATGTAAAGTGTTACTGAAATATCTGTATTGTGTAGTTCTAAGAGGTGATGACGCCATAACCCACCACTCTATCATCTTATTGATAGTGTCTTCAGTGCCGCGAAAAAGGCTCATTGTGAGATATCGATCATTTCTCAAAGCGACAGCATCCGGGGTGCATGCCCATTACGAGCAAACAACGATACGACACTTAAAAGGTAACTACAAGGCAAATGGTGTCGAGTATAGTGTAACATACAAAACTTATGAGGTCATCGGTTGTCCATTCCATCACGGTCGACAAATAGACGCTCACTAACTTCACAATATGCTCACTCAAATAAACATATAGGATAATAAGGCACCGACTCAAACAAGGAAAACGGACAAAAACAAGGGGGGAAAATTACATAAGCGTCAAAATATAACACATACAAAGACAGATACAACAGTGACTAAAAAAATAATAAAAATGACACGACAAAATAACACACACACACACACACACACACACACACACACACACACACACAATGAAAACTGAAATAACCAATGAAAAATCGCTGACACGAACACTAGAAGCTGACACAAACACTAAACAAGGTACCTAAAGAAAAGCTAAACTTTGTTAACCGAAATGTGAAAGTAGGAAAATGTGATACCCAAATGTAAAACAAATAGCAAGAGAGGAATAGCTCGTCCCAACTTATAAAAAGTAGGAAAATATGTCAACCAAACGGGAAAAAGTTAGGCCAAATACACAAATATCTAACTCAAACTAATGAAAAGTAGGGAAACTTTGTTAACCACAGGAGGGGAAAAACCTAGGTCAAGTAGGAAAATCTGTTACCCAAAAGTGAAAAATGTCGGCCAAATACCAGAAATAGTTCGTCCACACGTATGCAAACTAGGAAAATTTGTTAGTCGAACAGGATAAATATTGCCCAAGTAGGGAAATTTGAGAGCCATAAGTGAAAAAATATAATCCAAAGAGAGGAATATCTCGTTCCAACGTATAAAAAGAAGGAAAATTCTCAACAAAATGAGAAAAAGTTAGACAAGTATAGTAACATCTCAACCAAACTTATGAAAAGTAGGAAACTTGTTAGCCAAAGCGAAAAATAACCTAGGTCAAGTAGGAAAATCTGTTAGCCAAATGTAAAAAATGTCGGCCAAATACAGAAATACATCGTCCGCACTTATTAAAATTAGGAAAAAATTTGTTAGTCAAATAGTAAAAATATTGCCCAAAGTAGGAAAATTTGATAGCCAAATGTAAAAAAAAAATATCACCCAAAGAGAGGAATATCTCGGCCAGACTTATAAAAGTAGGAGAACTATGTGCCAAATGGGAAAAAGTTAGGCCAATTACAGAAATATTTCAACCAAACATATAAAAAAATAGGAAAATTGATAACCAAACGGGAAATATATTGACCAACTAGGGAAATGTGTTACTCAAAGAGGAAAAATAATGACCAAGTAACGAAATACATCGCTCAAACTTATGAAAACTACGAAACTTTGTTAGCCAAATGGAAGAAACCTTGGTCAAGTAGGAAAAATCTGTTAACCAAATGTGAAAAATGTCGGCCAAATGCAGAAATAGTTCGGCCACACGTATGCAAACAAGGAACGGTTGTTAGCCAGATAGGAAAAGTATTAACCAAGTAAGAAAATGTGATAGCCAAAGATGAAAAATATCAGCCAAAGAGAGAAATATCTCATCCAAACTTATAAAAAGAAGGAAAATTCTCAACCAAATGAGAAAAAGTTAGACCAAATATAGTAACATCTCAACCAAACTTATGAAAACTAGGAAACTTTGTTAGCCAACGAGAATAGAAACCTAGGTCAAATAGGAAAATCTGTTAGCCAAATGTAAAAAATGTCGGCCAAATACAGAAATACCTCGTCCGCACTTATTAAAATTAGGAAAAAATTTGTTAGCCAAATAGTAAAAATATTGCCCAAGTAGGAAAATTTGATAGCCAAATGTAAAAAAAATATCACCCAAAGAGAGGAATATCTCGGCCAGACTTATAAAAAGTAGGAGAACTATGTGCCAAATGGGAAAAAGTTAGGCCAAATACAGAAATATCTCAAACAAACATATAAAAAAATAGGAAAATTGATAACCAAACGGGAAATATATTGACCAACTAGGGAAATGTGTTACTCAAAGAGGAAAAATAATGACCAAGTAACGAAATACATCGCTCAAACTTATGAAAACTAGGAAACTTTGTTAGCCAAATGGAAGAAACCTTGGTCAAGTAGGAAAATCTGTTAGCCAAATGTGAAAAATGTCGGACAAATGCAGATATAGTTCGGCCACACATATGCAAACTAGGAAAAGTTGTTAGCCAGATAGGAAAAGTATTGGCCAAGTAGGAAAATTTGAAAGCCAAATGTGAAAAAATATCAACCAAAGAGAGAAATATCTCGTCCAGACTTATAAAAAGTTGGAAAATTTGTCAACCAAATGGGGTAAAGTTAGACCAAATACAGAAACATTTTAACCACATTTATAAAAAACGAGGGGAAAATGTCGACCAAATACAGAAATAACTCAACCCAATTTATAAATATGGCAACCAAACTTATGAAACGTAGCGCTGCCTCATTTGTTATACTTTATATTTTTGTTTATATGACGTCATGAGTAATATCGCTTGTGGGAGCATATATTTTCATAATTTCCAGACTAAGGGGGGATAACTAATTCGATCTTTTCCTGGTTAAGCTGCCGCTACTTCTTCCAGAGGGATTTAATAATTCAAGTCTGCGGTAGCTTCCATTCAATGGAAGTTCATTTTCTCAACTTTAGCGCATGGGTAAGAATAGCTGTCCACAGGCAGTGTTAGTAATTGACCACCCAGGTTGAAATTCTAGCCAATAGACTTCTGCATTTTCACTAAAACTAGGCCTTAGCAAAACATGAACTGTCGAAGACATGAACTTACACAACAAAATTTATGATGAGGGCGTGAACTTACACAAATCTTATGCTGAAGAAATGAATTTACAAAATATGAACTGTCAAAGACATGAACTTACCTACACACACAAATATTTTTTTTTTAATGACAATATGGGGGACACTTCTGTATGACTTGCGGGATACATTTGTATTTTATAAGGGCTACTTATCTATGGGGTGAGGAGGCCGTGAAATCACAAGTAGACACCTTTGTGCGCGCAGTTGGGACAGTTTGTAAGAGTAAGTGGTAATTTGGGCGAGGCTGTCGACAAGTTGTAATAACAAGTGGAAATTTTGTGAGCCCATGTGGGGAAGTTGTTAGAGTCAGTGGGTAAGTTGATAGGGCGAGTCGATAATATGAGAGAGTCGGTGGACACGTTGTTGGGGAAAAGGGACAGTTGTTATGGTAAGTGTGTGAGTTGATAGGATAGGTCGACCGATTGTAATAGCAAGTGGAAAAATTGTTTGAGCCAGCGAGCAAGTTTGTAAGAACAAGTGGCCAAGTTGTGTTAACAAATGTTGGTACGTTTTTATAGGTTTGACCACGCTATTTCTTTACTTGACCAATATTTTTCCTATTTGGGTAACAAGTTGTTCCTACTTTTCATGAGTTTGGTTGAGAAATTTCTGTATTTGGCCGACATTGTTCGCGTTTGGTTGACATATTTTCCTACTTTTTATAAGTTTGGATGAGATATTTCGTTACGTGTACCATATTTTCCCCTTTTGGTTAACACATTTGCCTACGTTTCATAAGTTTGGTTG
The DNA here is from genome assembly GCA_014155875.1 of Cepaea nemoralis. Lineage (NCBI taxonomy): Eukaryota > Metazoa > Mollusca > Gastropoda > Stylommatophora > Helicidae > Cepaea > Cepaea nemoralis. The sequence continues at coordinate 19,899 of JACEFZ010024189.1, read as the reverse complement.
CCATATTTATAAATTGGGTTGAGTTATTTCTGTATTTGGTCGACATTTTCCCCTCGTTTTTTATAAATGTGGTTAAGATGTTTCTGTATTTGGTCTAACTTTACCCCATTTGGTTGACAAATTTTCCAACTTTTTATAAGTCTGGACGAGATATTTCTCTCTTTGGGTGATATTTTTTCACATTTGGCTTTCAAATTTTCCTACTTGGCCAATACTTTTCCTATCTGGCTAACAACTTTTCCTAGTTTGCATATGTGTGACCGAACTATTTCTGCATTTGTCCGACATTTTTCACATTTGGCTAACAGATTTTCCTACTTGAACAAGGTTTTTTTCACTTTGGCTAACAAAGTTTCCTAGTTTTCATAAGTTTGAGCGATGTATTTCGTTACTTGGTCATTATTTTTCCTCTTTGAGTAACACATGTCCCTAGTTGGTCAATATATTTCCCGTTTGGTTATCAATTTTCCTATTTTTTATATGTTTGTTTGAGATATTTCTGTATTTGGCCTAACTTTTTCCCATTTGGCAAATAGTTCTCCTACTTTTTATAAGTCTGGCCGAGATATTCCTCTCTTTGGGTGATATTTTTTTTACATTTGGCTATCAAATTTTCCTACTTGGGCAATATTTTTACTATTTGGCTAACAAATTTTTCCTAATTTTAATAAGTGCGGACGAGGTATTTCTGTATTTGGCCGACATTTTTTACATTTGGCTAACAGATTTTCCTACTTGACCTAGGTTTTTATTCTCGTTGGCTAACAAAGTTTCCTAGTTTTCATAAGTTTGGTTGAGATGTTACTATATTTGGTCTAACTTTTTCTCATTTGGTTGAGAATTTTCCTTCTTTTTATAAGTTTGGATGAGATATTTCTCTCTTTGTCTGATATTTTTTCACCTTTGGCTATCACATTTTCTTACTTGGTTAATACTTTTCCTATCTGGCTAACAACCTTTCCTTGTTTGCATACGTGTGGCCGAACTATTTCTGCATTTGGCCGACATTTTTCACATTTGGCTGACAGATTTTCCTACTTGACCAAGGTTTCTTCCATTTGGCTAACAAAGTTTCCTAGTTTTCATAAGTTTGAGCGATGTATTTCGTTACTTGGTCATTATTTTTCCTCTTTGAGTAACACATTTCCCTAGTTGGTCAATATATTTCCCGTTTGGTTATCAATTTTCCTATTTTTTATATGTTTGGTTGAGATATTTCTGTATTTGGCCTAACTTTTTCCCATTTGGCACATAGTTCTCCTACTTTTTATAAGTCTGGCCGAGATATTCCTCTCTTTGGGTGATATTTTTTTTTACATTTGGCTATTAAATTTTCCTACTTGGGCAATATTTTTACTATTTGGCTAACAAATTTTTCCTAATTTTAATAAGTGCGGACGAGGTATTTCTGTATTTGGCCGACATTTTTTACATTTGGCTAACAGATTTTCCTACTTGACCTAGGTTTTTATTCTCGTTGGCTAACAAAGTTTCCTAGTTTTCATAAGTTTGGTTGAGATGTTACTATATTTGGTCTAACTTTTTCTCATTTGGTTGAGAATTTTCCTTCTTTTTATAAGTTTGGATGAGATATTTCTCTCTTTGGCTGATATTTTTTCACCTTTGGCTATCACATTTTCTTACTTGGTTAATACTTTTCCTATCTGGCTAACAACCTTTCCTTGTTTGCATACGTGTGGCCGAACTATTTCTGCATTTGGCCGACATTTTTCACATTTGGTTAACAGATTTTTCCTACTTGACCAAGGTTTCTTCCATTTGGCTAACAAAGTTTCGTAGTTTTCATAAGTTTGAGCGATGTATTTCGTTACTTGGTCATTATTTTTCCTCTTTGAGTAACACATTTCCCTAGTTGGTCAATATATTTCCCGTTTGGTTATCAATTTTCCTATTTTTTATATGTTTGGTTGAAATATTTCTGTATTTGGCCTAACTTTTTCCCATTTGGCACATAGTTCTCCTACTTTTTATAAGTCTGGCCGAGATATTCCTCTCTTTGGGTGATATTTTTTTTTTACATTTGGCTATCAAATTTTCCTACTTGGGCAATATTTTTACTATTTGACTAACAAATTTTTCCTAATTTTAATAAGTGCGGACGAGGTATTTCTGTATTTGGCCGACATTTTTTACATTTGGCTAACAGATTTTCCTACTTGACCTAGGTTTTTTTCGCTTTGGCTAACAAAGTTTCCTACTTTTCATAAGTTTGGTTGAGATGTTACTATACTTGGTCTAACTTTTTCTCATTTGGTTGAGAATTTTCCTTCTTTTTATAAGTTGGAACGAGATATTCCTCTCTTTGGATTATATTTTTTCACTTATGGCTCTCAAATTTCCCTACTTGGGCAATATTTTATCCTGTTCGACTAACAAATTTTCCTAGTTTGCATACGTGTGGACGAACTATTTCTGTATTTGGCCGACATTTTTCACTTTTGGGTAACAGATTTTCCTACTTGACCTAGGTTTTTCCCCTCCTTTGGTTAACAAAGTTTCCCTACTTTTCATTAGTTTGAGTTAGATATTTTTGTATTTGGCCTAACTTTTTCCCATTTGGTTGACATATTTTCCTACTTTTTATAAGTTGGGACGAGCTATTCCTCTCTTGCTATTTGTTTTACATTTGGGTATCACATTTTCCTACTTTCACATTTTGGTTAACAAAGTTTAGCTTTTCTTTAGGTACCTTGTTTAGTGTTTGTGTCAGCTTCTAGTGTTCGTGTCAGCGATTTTTCATTGGTTATTTCAGTTTTCATTGTGTGTGTGTGTGTGTGTGTGTGTGTGTGTGTGTGTGTGTGTGTGTGTGTGTGTGTGTGTGTGTGTGTGTGTGTGTGTGTGTGTGTGTGTGTTATTTTGTCGTGTCATTTTTATTATTTTTTTTAGTCACTGTTGTATCTGTCTTTGTATGTGTTATATTTTGACGCTTATGTCATTTTCCCCCCTTGTTTTTGTCCGTTTTCCTTGTTTGGGTCGGTGCCTTATTATCCTATATGTTTATTTGAGTGAGCATATTGTGAAGTTAGTGAGCGCCTATTTGTCGACCGTGATGGAATGGACAACCGATGACCTCATAAGTTTTGTATGTTACACTATACTCGACACCATTTGCCTTGTAGTTACCTTTTAAGTGTCGTATCGTTGTTTGCTCGTAATGGGCATGCACCCCGGATGCTGTCGCTTTGAGAAATGATCGATATCTCACAATGAGCCTTTTTCGCGGCACTGAAGACACTATCAATAAGATGATAGAGTGGTGGGTTATGGCGTCATCACCTCTTAGAACTACACAATACAGATATTTCAGTAACACCTTACATGGCATACAACACAAACTATCTTTATACTACATACGATATACAAATACTTAGTGAAACAACAAGCACCCTCGCTATTCTACTACTCCTACTATTACCCACCACCACCATCACCACCACCACCACCGCCGCTACTACTACTACTACTACTACTACTACTACTACTACTACTACTACTACTACTACTACTACTACTACTACTACTACTACTACTACTACTACTACTACTACTACTACTACTACTACCAATATTATTACTATTTGTATCCATGGTGTTGGAGATCATAGTTTATGGAGTGTCATACTGACCAATGTCAGGCGATAAGTCTCTTGCTGATGTTGGTGACTATTACTACTGGTGCTATTGGTACTATGAGTACCACCATTACATGAAGGTAATGCCGTTAATTGGGGATTTCTGTAGTGTGAGTCAACCCCGGAATTGTTCAATGGTGTTGGAGATCGCAATGTGTGGGTGATACGTCCGTTGGTAAGACACGTGATGATGATGATAATTAGTACTATTGTTGGTATTGCTACTACTACTACTACTACTACTACTACTACTACTACTACTACTACTACTACTACTACTACTACTACTACTACTACTACTACTACTACTACTACTACTACTACTACTACTACTACTACTACTACTACTACTACTACTACTACTACTACTATCATTACAAATACCACCTAACATGACCCTTGATGATGATGACTAATATTACTACGAAACAACTCTACTATTATTACTATACAACCACGCCAATTGTAGACAATAGCGATAAACGTATTAGAACCTACTCGCCCTGATCAGCGCCATCCTTCCCACAGCAGACAGTTTGATACTTCATGACTGAGACACCCCAACCTCTAGACCTAACAACTTGACCACCTCTTGATCATCACCATGTCACTACACCTACTCTCCTCTGGAATTTATGTGGTCACTCGACCACTTGACCACCACTTGACCAGTACTTGACCACATCTTGATCATCATCGTGTCACTACACTTACTCTCCCCATCAATTTAAGGGGTAACTTGACCACTTGACCACCCCTTGACCACTACTTGACCACTACTTGACCACCTTTTGATCATCACTGCATCACAAGACACACTCTCCTCTACAATTTTAGGGTTATTTGACCACTTGACCACCGCTTGACCACCACTTGACCACTACTTGACCACCTCTTGATCATCACCGTGTCACTACACGTACTCTCCCCAACAATTTAAGGGGTCATTTAACCACTTGACCACTGCTTGACCACTGCTTGATCACTAATTTACCACCCTTTAATCATCACCATATCATTACAACTACTTTCCACTAAAATTTTCCTCACTTGACCACTGCTTGACCACTAATTTACCACCCTGTAATCATCACCATATCACTACACCTACTTTCCCCGACAATTTAAGTGGTCACTTGACCACTTGACCACATCTTGACCACCACTTGACCACACCCTGACCACCACTTGACCACCTCTTGATCATCACCACGTCACTACACGTACCATCCCATACAATTTAAGGGGTCACTTGACCACCTCTTGACCGCTTGACCACCTCTTGACCACCTCTTGACCACCACTTGAGCACGTCATCGCACACCCGTACCTATAATTTAAGGGGTCACTTGACTATGTTTTGTTTTTTTCTTCTTTTTTTTTTCTTCTTTTCTATATATGTTTTATTAAAAATTATTATATAACTTACTTGAGTCGTTTGTTTTCTTTATTGATGTTTTATGTCGTATTTTTTATGTCGTATCTATAATTACTTGACCACGCACGCCACCTATGACCACGTCACCTATGATGAGTCACTTGACCACGTCACCTCTGATGAGTCACTAGACCACGCCACGCTACTTAAAATACCTGAAGAGTTATCGCCCTTTGTGGAGGTATCTATAAAACTCCACCTCCACAAAAGCACTGGCTTTAGCCCCACTTACACTACTCCCGTGGACTTGCCAACAGCAGACTGACCCGTGCACTAGCCAACAGCAAACTCACCCGTGCACTCGCCAACAGCAGACTGACCCGTGGACTTGCCAACAGCAAACTGACCGGTGCACTAGCCAACAGCAAACTGACCCGTGCACTCGCCAACAGCGGACTGACCCGTGCACTCGCCAACTAACCCGTGCACTTGGAAATAGCAGGCTGATCTGTGCACTCGCCAATAGCAAACTGACCGTGAACTCGCCAACAGCAGACTGACCCATGCACTCGCCAACAGCAGACTGACCCGTGGACTTGCCAACAGCAGACTGACCCGTGCACTCGACACCAGCAAACTGACCCATGCACTCGCCAACAGCAAACTGACCCGTGCACTAGCCAACAGCAGACTGACCCGTGGACTTGCCAACAGCAGACTGACCCGTGCACTCGACACCAGCAAACTGACCCATGCACTCGCCAACAGCAGACTGACCCGTGCACTAGCCAACAGCAAACCCACCCGTGCACTCGCCAACAGCAGACTGACTCGTGGACTTGCCAACAGCAAACTGACCCGTGCACTAGCCAACAGCAAACTTACCCGTGCACTCGCCAACAGCAGACTGACCCGTGCACTCGCCAATAGCAAACTGACCCGTGCACTCGCCACCAGCAGACTGACCCGTGCACTAACCAACAGCAAACTGACCCGTGCACTCGCCAACAGCAGACTAACATGTGCACTCGCCACCACTAAACTGACCCGTGCACTCGCCAACAGCAGACTGACCGTGAACTCGCCAACAGCAGACTGACCCGTGCACTCGTCATCAGCAGACTGACCCGTGCACTCGCCAACAGCAGACTGACCCGTGGACTTGCCAACAGCAAACTGACTCATGCACTCGCCAACAGCAGACTGACCCGTGCACTCGCCAAAAGCAGACTGACCCGTGCACTCGCCAACAGCAGACTGACCCGTGCACTCACCAACAGCAAACTGACCCGTGCACTCGCCAACAGCAGACTGACCCGTGGACTTGCCAACAGCAAACTGGCCCGTGCACTAGCCAACAGCAGACTGACCCGTGCACTCGCCAACTAACCCGTGCACTTGGAAATAGCAGGCTGATCTGTGCACTCGCCAATAGCAAACTGACCGTGAACTCGCCAACAGCAGACTGACCCGTGCACTCGTCATCAGCAAACTGACCCGTGGACACGCCAACAGCAAACTGACCCGTGCACTCGCCAACAGCAGACTGACCCGTGAACTCGCCAACAGCAGACTGACCCGTGCACTCGCCAACAGCAAACTGACCTGTGGACTCGCCAACAGCAGACTGACCCGTGCACTAGCCAACAGCAAACTGACCCGTGCACTCGCCAACAGCAACCTGACCCGTGCACTCGCCAACAGCAAACTGACCCGTGGACTCGCCACCAGCAAACTGATCCGTGCACTAGCCATCAGCAAACTGACCCGTGCACTCGCCAACAGCAAACTGACCCATATACTCGCCAACAGCAAACTGACCCGTGCAATTACCAACAGAAAACTGACCCGTGCACTTGCCAACAAGGCTACAAGATGCAAGAAGCTATACTGCACATTTACCACACTTTCAGCCTGGCCTTAGGAGACAAAGGTACAAGTGTGGACCAGCATTATCGCGGTGACACTGATGTGTCAATCAAATAAAAACCTTTTTCCCTGGCACAAACCAGTGGTGACACTGATGCAGTAATCAAACAAAAGCATTCTACCGGTACATATCAATGACTGTACTGGAGCAGTAATCAAATAAACCATTATTGAAGTACACATCATCGAGGGTACACAAGCTGTAATCAAATAACTGCACTCTCCTGGCACACATCAGCGAAGTTAGTTGTACAGTTGCAAGTTAATTGCATATACTTTACACGCAAGGGCCGGCTCCGTGGTAAAGGCAGTTCGTAATCCCGTATATCGCGTTCGAAAACACTGTTGCGGGCAATTTGTTAGCAGACCGCCTTGCGTTGGATTTTTTTTTTTTTTTTTTGAAAATGGCATCAGTGCGGATTGTTTAGAAATTACTAGCAAACTACTGAACGTAAATTTGCCAAGAGATCAGAAACAGCAATCAATGTTTGAGTTGACTGATGCATCCTGTTGAGTTGATTTGAGTTAAATTTAGATGAGATGAGTTGCAATGAGTTGTGTTGAGATGAATGAGATGAGTTTAGTTGAGTTGGGATAGCTGAGTTGAGTTGAAATAAGTAAAGTTGAGTTCAGTTGAGATGAGTTAAGAACTGACATCACAACACTCCCAATATTCTCCTACGTACACTGTACTCATCTTCAGCAGCCAGTGAAGAGACCCAAAACTAATGGTACCATTAACAGTCTGATTCTGTTTCTGTGACTTGTGAGTGTCCGTCAGATCCTCTGATCACTTCCTGTAGCGCCATACTCTCCGAACTGTGACGATCTAACTGTTCTTCTGCACTTTCCACAAGATTCCAATATGGCCCCGCCCACATATATCTTACAGGTTATAATTAGAATGAGAAGAATAAGAATGGAAGATAATAGGGAAACAGAACACAACAATTATATTTATTGAATCTAAGAGGTTTCCACCTTGTCGTGGTGGGGGAGCTTGAGTTTCTCAATGACCCTGAGAGCTATGCCGGCGGTAGCGTAGCTACCAGCAGGGCCTCCCACGCCGGACAGGTCAAAGGGTAGAGAACAGACAAAGAGAAACACCCTGGTCCTCCAGGTTGGGGGTTGAAGCGTGGGGTTAACATCCCCACCTTTGTAAAGCCTATTTTGTTACGAAACAGATATATAAGCCTCGAATTCGGACTGACTTATTTGGACAACTACCTTGGAACGTTAAAGGACTCTTGAGATTTGGAACATGGAATGTACGGACACTATATCGAGCAGAGGCGGCTGAAGAACTAACTCGAGAGTTCGTTGAATATCAAATGGATATAATAGCAATTCAAGAAATAAGGTGGCCAGGAGAGGGTACTTTAGAGCTAAATGGAATGATTATAATATATGGAGGAAACACCCAAAATAAACATGAATTAGGAACAGGTTTTGTAATCAAAATATAGTTATGGGGGAACGTTCTAAACTTTAGAGCTGTTAATGACAGAATTAGTAAATTACGAATAAAAGGTAAATGAAAAAATACAACGACGATTAATGTACATGCACCTACTGAAGAGAAAGAAGATGACGTTAAAGAAGACTTTTATAATGATTTGGAAGATGTCATAGAAGAAACCCCCAAACAGGACATCCTGATTGTGCTGGGAGACTTCAATGCAAAAATAGGTAGAGAGCAAACTCATAAAAAAGTGGCCGGTATGGAAAGCCTACATACAACTTCAAATGATAATGGATGGAGAGTCATCAACCTGGCAGAAGCCAAAGGACTGCAGATTAGCAGTACCAGACTACAAAGAAAGGATATACACAAACAAACTTGGAAATCATGTGACAAGAGAACCTATAATCAAATAGATCACATTTTAATTAACAACAGAAATGCATCAAACATACAACAAGTTAGAAGTTATAGAGGAGCTGAGTGCCACAGCGACCACTTCCTCGTTGGAGCAAAATTTAAAATAAAACTTAAGAGAGCTTTCTATACTAAATTACAAAGATTACACCCAACATATAACAGAGAAAAACTACAAGAAATTACAGTCAAAGAGAAATTTACAGATGAAATAAAATGTAAACTTGAAACTCTGCAAAACCCTTTGGAGGAAAGCGTTGACCAAACTTGGTTGAACATCAAGAATACAATTCAATCTACCGCAGAAGAATGTCTCGGTGTGTTAACCACGCATAGAAAGAACAGATGGTTCAATCAAAAATGTGAAGAAGCAGTCATTAGGAAAAAGAATGCCAGACATTTATGGTTAAATGACATCAACAACATCCAAAAGGAAGAGCAATATAGAAATGAATGTAAAGAGGCTACAAAAATAGTTCGACAGCAGAAGCGAGAATATATGAGTAATATAATCAAAGATATGGAAACTAATCACCAGAAAAACGAATCCAGAAAGTTTTTTAAAGAACTGAAGTCAATGAAACGAGGGCACCAACACAACACATATGGTTTAAAAGACAACAATTGGAATATGATAAATACCAATGAGGAAATGTGCAACATATGGAAAGAATATTTTGTTGAATTACTAAATTGTGAAGCTCCAAGTAACACTTTCCCACAGGAAGAGGTTCTAACGTGTGAACCACAAATTGAAGAACCTGCATTTGAAGAAATCCTATATGTAATCACACGACTTAAAAACAATAAGGCAACTGGGGCTGATGGAATTGCTGCTGAATTTATAAAGGCAGGTGGCCATGCATTACATCTAAAGCTATACGAACTAATAATAAAAATCTGGAGGACAGAAGAATTACCCCATGACTGGAAAGAGTCATTATTGATACCTATCTTTAAGAAAGGAGACAAGTTCCAATGTGAAAATTATAGAGGAATATCACTACTGTCCACAAGCTATAAGATACTATCCGCAGTATTACTAAATAGACTAAAACCATATTCAGAAGACATATTAGGTGACTACCAGGCGGGTTTTAGACAAAACAGATCAACAATAGATTAGATATTTATCTTACGACAAATAGCCGAGAAAAATTGGGAATATAAAAGAGATCTCCATAACATTTTTGTGGATTTTAAAAAGGCTTATGATAGTGTCCATAGGAATATTTTATGGAATTCTATGCAGGAATTCGGAATACCAAGGGAGTTAATCAACATGACCAGACTATGCATGGAAGATACTTATAATATAGTAACATATAAAGGCAGGAAATCAGACCCTTTCCAAATAACATCTGGCTTGAAACAGGGTGATGCACTATCGCCGCTACTCTTCAATCTGGCTCTAGAGAAAGTTGTAAGGAAGGTAAAGGAGGAATGTGATATTGGAGGAACATCCAAGCTGCTTGGTTATGCAGATGATATAGATATTATAAGGGAAAATGAACAAAAGACATTAGAAATATTGACTCACTTAAAGGAAAAAGCCCAACAGATGGGGCTGGTTATCAACGAAGATAAGACAGAATATATGGTAATTTCAAGAGAAGGAATGGCTAAAAACTCTGGCCACATACAAATAGATAATATGACCATTAAAAGAACGGAAACATACAAATACCTGGGTACAATCTTCAACTGCTCCAACATCATAAGGGAAGAAATACAAACTAGAATCAATTCTGGAAATAAGATATACTATGCACTACAACATCTACTAAAATCAAATGCGCTATCTCGTAACACCAAAATCACAATATACAAAACACTGATCAGACCAGTTGTGCTGTATGGCTCTGAAACCTGGAGTACAACGAAAGGAGACGAAGCCATGTTACAAACCTTTGAGAACAAAGTTTTAAGACGCATCTTTGGACCCATTAGGGATACACAAAGTGGAGAGTGGAAAAGAAGAAGCAACAAAGACATTTATGATCTGTTTAAGTCCCCGCTAATCACTGGTATCATGAAGGCTAATAGACTACAATGGCTGGGGCATATAGAAAGAATGGAAGATAATAGGGAAACAAAACTCGCTTACACTCAGGAAATAAATGACCGTAGACCCAGAGGTAGACCAAAAAGACGGTGGAAAGATAATTCATATACAGACCTACAAGCACTTGGAATCAACGACTGGCAAGAGAAGGTCAACCAGAGAGACGAATGGAGACGGATTGTATCTGCAGCAAAGAACCTAAATGGCTCGGAACGCTGAAGAAGAAGAAAAAGAATCTAAGACCCATCGTAATCATCAAGTGCATTGTCAGCTGAAATGGGCGAGCACGTATCTCTAGATCTCGTGGACTCTAACAGAATGAATCGATTCATCTGCTGATAGTATTCCATGCCATGATACAATTCTGTCTAAAACGTTGTTTCGCTGTCTTCTGTCTAACTCGTGCTCATATTTTGTCATTGTTACAATTAGTTCTAGTTTTCTTTTGTCACAATGTGTCCAGCGATGCTAATTACTGCTGTATTGTTATATGCAGGGCTTTTTTGTGTGTCCCAGTCTAGTTCATCCCATGTACAGTACTCAGTTAGACTTCTCGTGGTCGCGTTAGGGAATGTGATCGGGAACTGCGCTGATAAGGCGGGTTCGATACCTGGGCCTGTCACCTGCTAAAGTGGGGGGAAAGATTGAATCATCCAGGCATCTATATAACATGTCATGATCCTATCACATCACAAACTCATTACAGGAAACTGCTTCGGCACAATGCTTTACAATATTTAGGCACCTCCCATTGGTTAGTTTTATATCCTTTACAGGACGTCGCATTTGAACCTTGCACTTTTTGGCTGTTTCGGATTTTTTGGCAATTTTACGTTCTGTAGTTCACCATTGCTTTCTGAACGATTGGCACGCATACCTGTATAAAACCAGCGCAGGGCAACCTGCCAAAATCGTCGCATCAAGCAGGGACTCCGTAGCCCCAGTGACGACCCCCAGAAGTCTCCGAGAAAACTGCACTCGTAAACAGAATATGATGGTCTCCGAAGTAGAACCCACAAACTTTGTAACACGAGGCTGCCCTGTAGAAAGAGAACGAGCTGTATGGGTTATACCTGGTGCAATGAAGTCGATCATCTTGCCTTTTATACCGGTTTAAAAAAAAATAAAGACCCCCCGGAGAGTCGTCGCTGGAGCTATGGAGTTTGCGCTCTGTGGAAAGAGACCAAGCCGTATAGGATTAAGCGAAGTCGATACGCTATTCTTTAAACTAATGTAACCTTTCAGTCACGGAGACTCGGTTGCTGCAGGGATTAAACAAACACTCAACCTGGCTCAGAGGAACCCCAGAGTCTAAGTGAGATGTAGGGTACTGCTCCTTTGACAGCAGATACGCCTTCCCCGCAGGCACATTTCTGTATTTTACGCCAATGAATACTCTTGGCTTAAAATTTACAGTCTCTATAATGGACTTTAAACTATCGTTAATGCTCCGATACCTCCTGTTTTCATGGAGTCTAGGAGTATCGCATGGTCCCAGAACGAAAAATCTGACTGTTTAATAAAAGGCAGGGTGAATCGACTTTATTGCACTGGCTTTGATTCCAGATGGCTGTCTCTCTCTTTCCACAGGGCGAACTGCCGAAAGCGTCACACAAATCATGAACTCCGTAGCACCAGTGACGACCCCCAGGAGTCTCCGAGAATATTGAACTCGTGAACTGAACGATGTTGCCCGGAATCGAACCCGTGACATTCGAAGTACGAGGCAGGCGGTGTAAACACTACCCCACGGAGACTCCGAACTTTGAAAATGATCAGAATCCCCAAGTGTACAGGTCAGAAAGGGACATGTTGTAAATATGATGTTGAAACAAGTTTCCTCATTCATGATCCCCAGATGTGCTAGTCGGAATCGGACATGTTACAAATGTGGTGTTGAAACAGGTTTCATTATTCATGATACCCAAGTGTGCAGGTCAAAATCGGAAATGTTGTAAATATGATGTTGAAACAGGTTTTGTCATTCATGATCCCCAAGTGTGCAGGTCAGAATCTAACATATTATAAATATGGTGTTGAAACTGATTTTCTAATTCATGAAACAGCCAGTACAGGATAGTCTTTGACTTAACCGAATAAATGGATGGGTGGCGTAGAGCTACGGTGTGCATCTAACTCAATAAGAGCTGACTTTGAGTTCAGTTGTAAAAAATTATAATTACAAAATATAGATTCCAAGGGAAAAGATCATGAAGGGAATAAAGACAACGAAGAAAATATTGCAGATAAATCAACATTGAGTGTACACGTGCATCCACTGAGGACGAACATTTGCCGCACGAATTGTTCTGATCAGTCACACTCGCTACCGCCACGGATTTTAATTATTCTTACCCCTACATCTATGAGCGCCAAACAATACTTGTATATCTATTTATTAATTGTCTTTATGGCGTCAGAGGATTCCCTAATTAATATTTATGTGTAATACGTGTCACCATTGGAACCGACTAATCATTTCTCTTCTTTAAATGTTCGTTACTATACTGTTTTTTTTTTTTAAATGTTGTCTAGTGCGTCCTCTGTTCTCTAATTCTTACCCCTACTTCTATGAGTGCCAAACAATACCTGTATATTTATTTATTACTTGTAGTTATTGTGTCTATTTGAAGCACAATAGTAACAAACTATCGTCTGTCAAGATGGTAATGTGCTAGTTTAGGAGTCCAAGGATATTCTATACTCTCCTGCTAGCGATTCTCACGCCCAGCCTTCTCTGTCAAAACCGAAGCAAACAACACGTACAGTGGCCCATGAAGAATTCCACGTCAGCTGGACATCGTAAAGACAAAAGACAGAACAAACAGTAAACATAAAATGAAAATTAACCGTTATTAGAATATTTATGAAGAGGGTGTCTCCCCTTTTCCTTCCGGTGACCTGTATGTCATGCGACAATGATAACAGACGTCATCAAATCACTTCTAATCAAGAGAGTGGATTTGATTCGAGTTGTATTTTCTTTAACACAAATTAAGGATTCGCATTTGTGAACAAGGCTGTATAAAACTGAGGTCTTGATCAGCAACGTGTTTATAAATCTGGAGCTTTAGTTAAATGCAAAAGTTTGATATTTGATTTTCAAAAACTGTCCAAAGTGATTACGATGATGAAACATCAAACTGGTTTCAGGGGCAAAAGGAAGTCAGACAGGCTTGCATTCTCTCTCCATACATATTCAAAATCTAGGCAGAACATGTCATGAGAACTGTCAAAATTTATTTGACAGGAGATAGTTTGATCCATGGGTAGTTAGTGGAAATGAAATTCCATAACTTAAATATGCAGATGATGCAGCTCTCTTCAAACTAGTGCTCAGCATTGCTAGGGCTGGTCCTGTCTGCGAGGAGACATAGTGACAGAAAAATCTTTCTCTGAACTTTAGAGAAACTAACATAATGTCTACAGACAAAACCACATTCCAACCAAGGATCACAATTAACAATGAAGAAATTGAAAATGTGAACCACTGTGAATATCTTGACTACCTGATCAACAATACTGGGGAATGTTCACAAGAAATTAGACACAGGCTGAACATAACACTTTAGAGATTACACAGTATTGGGAACCTATGATATAACACTGTAGAAATTACACAGTATTGAGAACCTGTGAAATAACACTATAGAAATTACACAGTATTGCGAACCTGTGACATAACACTGTAGAGATTAAACACTATATAGAACCTGTGAGATAACACTGTAGATATTAAACACTATATAGAACCTATGTCATAACACTGCAGAAGTTAAACAGTATTGTGAACCTATGGCACAACATTGTAGAAATTAAAAAGCATTACGAAACTATGACATAACATTGTAGAGATTACACATTATTACGAACCTATGACACAACATTCATTCATTGGCACCTTGCCGTCTTGACAGACGATAGTTTGTGCTTTAAAAGAGCATAATAACTTTTACCTATGGCGGTAGTGAATGTGACTGGTAAGTAGTATATGGCGTGCACTTGCCACATGATTGGAGGGTAAACTGGTAGGGTAATTTGGGTTTATGAAGGAGATATGGGGAAAATGTCGACTCGGTGAATTTTTTTTTGTGGGGTGAAACGGCGTGTGGGAACTTTTTTTCGTGGGAACGAAATTTTTGGCGCTGCCTGGTGGGGAAGTAATTAAGGTAAAATGGTCTGGAAAGCGAGGTTGTGAGATGAGGGGTATATATTTTAGAAAGGAGTATATGAATGTGTATGCATGGTGATAAACAAAGGGTGTGATGGGTCGTGGTTTCTACTCATGGGTATATGGTGGTGGTGTAGATATAATGTGTGCGTGGTGATGAACAAGGGTGTGATGGGTCGTGGTTTCTACTCATGGGTATATGGTGGTGGTGTAGATATAATGTGTGCGTGGTGATGAACAAGGGTGTGATGGGTCATGGTTTCTACTCATGGGTATATGGTGGTGGTGTAGATATAATGTGTGCGTAGTGATGAACAAGGGTGTGATGGGTCATGGTTTCTACTCATGGGTATATGGTGGTGGTGTAGATATAATGTGTGCGTGGTGTCGTGATGGGTCGTTCTACTCATGGGTATATGGTGGTGGCGTAGACATAATGTGTATGGTGATACACACGGGTGTGATGGGTCGTGGTTATACTCGATGAAGTAAGAGATGGTTACTATCATCTGAACAGTGTGATAGTAGTGAAGGTAAAGGGTGGTATATTCACCGATTACAAAGGAAAGCGTATAAAGTTATAATAGGTGTCATTTGATGGTAAGGGGTGGGTATTAGTGATCAAGTAGAAGTGATATAGGGGGGGGTGGTCATAAATATAATAAGAGGTGCTTGCAATTACACACTGGTCAACCAGTGGTCAAGTGGTCAAGTAAGGGTCAAGTAGTCAAGTAAGGAAATTTTAGGGAAAAGTGATTGTAATGATATGGTGATGATTAAAGAGTGGTAAATTAGTGGTCAATCAGTGGTCAAGCAGTGGTCAAGCGGTCAAGTGAGGAAAATTTTAGGGAAAAGTGATTGTAATGAGATGGTGATGATTAAAGAGTGGTAAATTAATGGTCAAGCAGTGGTCAAGCAATGGTCAAGTGGTCAAGTAAGGAAAATTTTAGGGGAAAATTGGTCGTAGTGACATGGTAATGTTTAAATTAGTGGTAAATTAGTGATCAAGTAGTGGTCAAGTAGTGGTCAAGCAGTGGTCAAGCGGTGTGTAAGTGAGGAAAATTTTAGGGAAATTTTAGGGAAAAGTGATTGTAATGAGATGGTGATGATTAAAGAGTGGTAAATTAGTGGTCAAGCAATGGTCAAGCAGTGGTCAAGTGGTCAAGTGGTCGAGTGACCACTTAAATTGTAGAGGACGATGTGCCTAAGATTATGGTAGTGATTAAAGTGATCGATGACGTGGTCAAGCAGTGGTCAAGCAGTGGTCAAGTAGTCAAGTAAGGAAATTGTAGGGGAAAGTACGTATAGTGCAATGGTGGTGGGTAGAGTGAAGAAGAATCAATAGTAGTGATAATACTACTACCAATATTAGCGACAAGCACATACTTGATACACACAAATACAAAGACAACGAAACACACACACACACGTACACACATACAGATACATAAGTACAGACAAACCATACCATTACTACTGTCATCACAACTATACACACACGTGTACACACATACAAGCACAAAGTCAACCAAACAAACACACTTGTACATACAGACACAGGAAAACAAAGAAGCAAACAAGTACACTCAAGTACTGACACAGGAAAACAAAGAAGCAAACAAGGACAGACACACTCACCCATAAACAATTACACAAATACACACCTACAAACACAAAGACAACCACACTTGATTACATTTGTACATACAGACATACACATAAAGACAGACAAGCACAAAGACACACCCATACCATTACTACTGTCATCACAACTATACACAAGTACACAACCATAATCAAATAAACAACCACTCAAAGACACACATACAGAGACAGAAGTACAGACAAACCATACCATTACTACTGTCACAACAACAGCTATACACAAGTACACACCCATAATCAAAGACACAAAGAGGGTCACACACACACACATAAAAACACAAAGGCAACCATACACACTTGATACATTTGTATATACAGACACATAAGTACACAAAAAAAAACAAAGACACACCCAAAACATTACTACTGGTACCTCAATCAGTACAGATACACTCACCCATAAGACTAAACTAAACAAACCACATACCCCCTTGTGATAAAGAACGCGGATGTCCGAGACAGCCCCTACGTCATCACCGCCATGTGCAAAAGTCATTAAGTATGAGTCATCGGTTTGTGGGAAGCAGGCGGGCGGCGTGAGAATAGCTTGTCTTCAAAAACTGCCACGTCAGCTACGTCGTGTGCAGACCCAGTGTATAAAATAGACGGCGTCTCTTGTGAGCACATTACCAGTTCACGGACTGACTTGGTTATCTACAGAGGTGTTTCAGGCTGATGTGAGCAGTGTAGTAAGCAGATATTGTTCACGTACTGACTTGGCTAAAGCAGTGAAACAGGTTGGTGTGAGCATTGTGTAGTAACCAGCTATTTTTCCCGTAGTGACTTGGCTAGCTACAGCAGTGAAACTTGGTGTGAGCCTTATTCGTGTCGTTGGCCTCTGATAAAACATTGAAACATTGTATACACCAGAACATTTTTTGGGATTGTAAGAAAGCGAGAAAAAAAAAATACAGTTTATCAATATGACCACCAGATCGACTTTCACGTGTTCAGTGTGCGACAAAGCCTATTGTGATAAGTATACCCTTAATCGTCACATTCGGACCATTCACGAGGGGAAAGACCAAGTATATCCCTGTCAATTATGTGATAAGGTGTATAAGACGAACGATGGCCTACAAAAACACAAACGAATACGTCATCAGCCACGTATGAATACACCAAACACTGCAATACCAGAGACGACAGCACCACCTGTCTATTTACACCATCATCGTAGTCTAACGCAAGTACCAGACTGCCACCACTGTATCTTCAATGATAACCTTACCCGTCATAATAGGAACATTCACAATGATTATCCCTGTCAGTTACGTGACAATCTATACAATTCGAACCTACAACGGTACTTACATCACCAGACATCACGAGAAAGAACGACACCCTTAGACACCCTGGCAACACCTCCACTCATAGTAGCAGAGGATATCCAACCAAATGATAGAGACAGTTTGGCAGCCCTTAAGGCGTACTGCAAGGACCTATCGCTTATGCTACCCAATCAAGTGGTAGTATTAGAAAAAAGTGTCGACCACCGCTATCGGGTGGTTTTGGTATGATAAAAAGAAGTATTCAGATATCTTGTATGATATCTCATACATGTCTTTATTCTGGATCCGAAACAAATAAGGTATGTGTGATGACTTCAACAACAACAGTGTTTTTGATAGTCAATTGTATACTCAAAAATGAAGATCACTAATCCAGAACTTTTTGGTTTTTCACTACTCATGTATGTCATTGATTTTTTTTCTTATATCACTAAAGTGTTTTTCACCAAGCATCTATGTCATTGATTTTATTTTCTTACGATATATCTCTAAACTGTTTTTCACTAATCATGTATGTCATTGATTTTTTTTCTTATACATCTAAACTGTTTTTCACTACTCATGTATGTCATTGATTTTTCTTATATCACTAAAGTGTTTTGATGAATAATACATTCTTTGATATATTGAAATCAAGTTTGTTGTTTTTCTTTAGTGGTTTTGTTTTCATGACGTTGTCTTGTCGGCTCAGAACTTACATTACCAGACAAAGTCTTAGAAGAAGTTATGGCAAATACAGAACAGTCAAATGTATAACCTAGGAAAAAATAACCAAAGGCGAAAAGGCCTAAAGAGAGAAATGTCTCGATCAAGCTTATAAATATTACAACTAAAAGGTTGATCAAAATTCAAACATTATAAAAATAACCAAAGGCGAAAAGGCCAAAGACAGAAATATTTCAACTAAACTTATAAATAAATCACCAAAAGGGAAAAGGTCAAGTACAGAAATAGCTATGGAAAAAGTAAGTCCACAAAACTAAGAAAAAAAAAATGTAACTTCTGTAGTCAAATGTGTCTTATCTGAAAAGACGCAATCAATGTCACTCCTTTCCTTGTTTTATTTTACCAAAGACCTTCACCGTATCTGGTACAGAAACCCTTATACAGCACTCATCTCTCCACAGTCTTGGTTGCTTTCTAATACAAAGTGGTTACATCACCAAGAACTTCAAAACCTCAATTGCACACGTGCTCCATTGAAACACCCATGACAGTTAATAACATGTATGGTAAGGTCGTCTATGGTTCCATCGGGGATAGTTCATCCGAGTATTCCAAAAGATCCATTTCCCATGGCTGACATCTTCAACTTGGTATAACACAACTTATTCTAATATACACTTTACATGAAATTTCCCAAATTTGGGCTCTATTAAAGAATACGTAATGAGATACACAAAGACAACAAGAACATATCATACAAAACAAGTCACAAATTAAAACTTACACCATATCAGATGAACCACCCAACAAGTACTAATAGAACACAAAACATATAATAAGGAAACACATGACACACAGAGCTTACAGACAAATCACTTGGACTCAAACAATTTTGCTTCTTGTACTGTAGAATTCTACCAACACTTCTTTCCTATCACCAAAACTAAACATCTACCACACAACCACTGGTCATTTGTCCAACATAATACTCATACCCTCGCCAACGACATTAAGGAAATGCATACTAGCTTTATTTCTGGTTATAACTCTTTTAATAGGGCAGAGAGATATACATGCTAATTAGACTACAGCTGCCTTCTTCACTGCTGTCCTTTGTTCGATGACCTTTCTTCTGTGGTTGTCCCTCAAGAATGGGTTCAAGATTTTTTCCAAGTCTATTATACGGGGCTTTTCCAAAAAC
>JACEFZ010024188.1:0-23531 GCA_014155875.1 Cepaea nemoralis | reverse complement strand
GGGGGCGGGGAAAAACAGCCAAAAAAAATTGGCTGGGGAAAATGGGGTTTTTCTGAGGAAAATGCAAAGAATACCATGGACAGATAGAAAAACCAACGAACAAGTCCTTCAAGAAACAATGAAGATCGTAAACTGATTAGAGTCATTAGACGTAGACAGTCAAAAATTTTTGGGCATGTTATGAAAAGAAATTACTTGGAGAACTTGGTGACAGCTGGCAAAATCGAAGGGAAGAGACCAAGGGGAAGACCTAGAAGCAAATACCTGGATGGCTTGGCCTGGTGGCATGGTCGAGACAGGAACACAGAGCTGATCCACGACTCTGGTGTTCGAGTGAGATGGCAGAACATGACCGCCCACGCTTACCGGCATGGCACATGATGGATGGATGGATGAGACACTCTATAGGCCCATTTCAATATTATCATCACAATCCAAACAGTTAGAAAAGCTACAAACGAATAGTTGACAGTCAGTCAGGGTTTCGGCCAAACTATTCTTGTCATACAGCCCTAACAAACATGATAGAAAACTGTCATCACAATATTAACAACGACACTCTACGTGCAGCGGTGTTTATAGACTTTAGAAAAGCATTCGATTTGATAGATCATACTATTTTCATTTTTTCTTTAAACTGGAAACAATAAGAGTAAGCTTTAATATAGTGACATTAATTTTTTAATAATTCTTTTTATTAAACAGAAAACAAGTAGTATCACACAATAAATCTTTATCTCAAGCCATTACCATTAATACTGGAGTACCTCAGGGGTCTATACTTGGCCTTCTGTTATTTGCCATTTATATAAATGATCTTCCCTTATATCTTTCATCGTCCGCGATCTATTTGCAGACGACTGCACAGTTTTATTTAAAATGTTGCGTATCCCTTACAGGACGTTGCAGTCAACACCAGCATTTCTCAGCTGCCGTTGATGTACTAGACAAGCTTTTACGTTCAGTAGTTTGCCATTGCTTTCTAAACGACCGGCTCCCATACCAACACGTTATAACACTACGCGACACGGTCTGCTGCACAAATCGGTCGCAGCTGAGTTTCGAACGCCTGGTAAACGGCTCACGAACCGCGTTCGCAAGACTTTAGCCACAGAGACCGGCAGTATACAAACAGTATATAGATAGTATAAACAAACGGTATTGATTGTAATGTGCTAGAATCGTAATTGCAACGGGAATTACATAGTGAAGTTAACTGGAGTTACGCAAACCGTATGCAAATTAACATTCCTAAAACAAAATCTGTGTTAAAAGCAACCAGGCAAATACTCCACACTCTAAACTCACAGAGAACTCTTTAGCTGCACATTGGTAGCACGTCTGTAGAAAGTGTAACCGAGCACAAAGCACTGGATACTATCATTGATAGAAATCTACTCATGTATTCCCATGTTCATGTCTCGTTAAACAAATAACAAAGCAAGTATACCAACTTGTCAAAATTAAAAATTTCCTTGGTGAAAAAAAAGAAAGATTTTCTATACTTCCAACATACAAACACATATTGACTATTATTGCACAGTCTAGGGTGGATGCTCCAAATCAATAACAAAACGCCTTTATTCACTCCACAAAAGAGCTGTGCGTTTAATTAATGGTTAAAAGCTTACCGACAATTCTAACCTACATGAACGTCTCCAGTAAATGTCACTCCTGTAACGCTTACTTTTGAATAAAGCCAAACTAATTCACAAAATCCAATTTCAAAATGCACCACGCCACCTTTGGCCATTGTTTAAATATAACCCAAAACATAGCGAACAATTAAAAATACTTCATCTCCCTAAACCTAGGATAGGCTTATAAAAACGAGCTTAGAGTACTCTGCGGTTCAGTTGTGGAACAATCTTCCACAAGAAATCAAAGACACCATCAATCACTATACATACCAGTCGCAACCTGTTTCAACACTATCTCAGTACAGACTACATAACCCTCCCCCCCCCCCACCACACCCCCCCCCACCCCCCCATTAAAAAAAATTATTCAATTTATCGCAAACGACCAACAGTAGTGTAATAAACATTCACATGCGTATGGTACGTTACACCTGCCCTAGGTATTTCTTCCTCTTCTTCCGCGTTCGTTCGGAATGTTGTTTTACACGTAATTGCGTTGCGCGTGTTAACAGCAGAGCTGCGATATTTGCATCTTTCGGTCGACTTCTTCAGGCATTTGTTGGCCGAGTTACCTACCCGGGCCTTAGGTATTTGTAATGGTCATGTTAACAATTGCTTAGTGAGTCAAGTATTACTGATTATGTTCCAGGCGTTTTAATGCATATAAATCCGGATGTTGATTTCCTGATCTGGGGATAATTTGCTAAATTACCACTGATCCTAGATATGGAAAATGGTCTAGTTCGGCGTGGTCAATAAAGGATTGATGGTACCTCTTGTGCACTTTGTGACATAATCTGTGTCTTCTTTTTGCTAATTGTTAAACCAAAATTCAGAACAAGCATTGGAGAATGCAGATAGTAGACATTGCAATTCTTCCTCAGAGTGGGTCGTAACTGCAGCATCATCTGCAAAAAGCAACTCTCTGATCAGTATCCTCCTAATTTTGGTCTTGGCCTTCAATCTCTGAGCATTGTAGAGGCGCCATCTGAGCATGAATGAATGTATATCCCACCATCCTGATCACGAAATGCATATTTCAGTAGAAGTGAAAAGTACTATTCTAAAGAGGGTGGGAGCTAGTACACAACCTTGCTTAACTCCACTCTTGATTTCAAACTCTTCTGAAGTTGCACCATCAAACTTGATTATACCCTTCATGCCTGTGTGGAACGATTCCACAATGGACAGAAGAGTTGGTGGGCAGCCAATCTTCTTTAGTGCCTTGAACAGACCCTCACAACTGATCAAAACAAATGCCTTTGTGAGGACGATGAAGGCAATAAACAGTGGTTGATTCTGTTCACGGCATTTTTCTTGCATTTGTCGCAATGAGAATATCATATCAATGGTAGACCGGTTCTGTCGAAAGCCACACTGTGATTTGATTCGAGGTAGACTTGATCTCCTAGGACTTGAAGTCTGCGCAGAACAATTCTGGCAAATACTTTTCCAACAATACACAGAAGTGAGATACCCCTATAGTTGTTGCAGTCGCTCCGATCGCCCTTGTTCTTGTACAGTGTTATGATGCTTGAATCTTTGAAATTCTGTGGGACTTGTCCTTCTGGCCAGCATAGCTCTATTAGCTGGTGGATCTATAGAGTGAGTGTGTCTTGCTCACTCCTGATTACCTCTAATGGAATCCCATCCTTACCTAGAACCTTGCCAGATGCAAGTTCATTTATAGGACACTTAACTTCTGTTATGGTGGGAAGTCTGTCCAGGTGGTCAAGAGTTGGTAGAGCCTCTATGGCGTTGAGGGCATCATCCGCTAGTTTGGTCTCACTTGAGTAAAGCTCCAAATAGTGCTATACCCATCTGTCCATCTGCTGTTTCTTATCAGTTATGATTTCTCCAGTTAAGGTTTTCAATGGTACACTTGTTTTGATCATTGGACCACAGGCTTTCTTTATTCCTTCATACATGCTTCTGATGTTTCCCTTATCACTTGCGATTTGAATGGACTCAGATAACTTGATCCAATAATCATTTGCACACTGCCTTGCAGCCTTTTGCACACCCTTCCTAGCTTGCTTTGGCTAACTCAGAGTGTTACACGTTGGTCTGTCCTTGTTTCTTAAGAGAGCTATCTTCTTATCAATCAAGGGCTGCAGAGTCTGGCTGTTTGCCGCAAACCAGTCCTGCCTCTTATGATCCACAGTGCCGTAAACCCCTACAGCAGTTTTATAAAGAGTTTCTTTAAGTTGACCCCACTTTTCATTTACTGTACAATTTTCTGGTGATTCAGTGAAAGCGTCTTCAAGTTGCTGTTGAAACCGAAAGCACTTTTCAGGATCATGAGTGTTAATAATATTAACCCTGGGGCTAGATTTGTGTTTAGCTGTGTAGTTTCTCTTTGGTCTCAGTCTAACCCTTGCAACAACCAAAGATCCGTATCAGTCAGCACTGTGGTAACTTCAAGTCAATGATATATGGTTCAGATGTTGTCTCCGTGTGATGATGAAGTCCAACTGCTGCCAATGGCCGGATCTTGGATGTTTCCATGTGACCGTATGCAGCTCTTTTGTTTTAAAAAAAGGAGTTTGAAATACATAGGTCATTCTGGTGCAATGCTCCAGCAGCCTTTGCCCATTTTCATTCATGCGACCGATGTTGTATTTTCCAAGGGACACTGGCCATGAACTCGAGTCCTTGCGAACACGAGCATTGAAATCACCGAGCATATAAATGTAGTCATATTTTGGAACTGCCTTGATCACGGAGTCTAACTCCTCATAGAACAAATCCTTCACATCATCAGAGGAATCGAGTGTCGGCGAATATGCAGTAATAATGATGGCAAACCCCAAAAGGTTGCCAAGCGCAGGGATAGTAGGCTTTCATTACCTCCTGCTGGAATTTCAATCATTCCCCTGTAGCGAATTCTTCACTGCAAAACCCACACCGTGTTTCCATGTTTCTGCCTGCCCTCTACCCTTCCAAAAAATGGTGTAATTGTTTTCCCTGAGTGACCCTTCCTCGGCGGGGCGAGTCTCCTGCAGGCCAGCAATATCAATGTTTAGACGATTGAGTTCGGCATCAATCACGGCCGTTTTTCTCACATCGTCAATATTGGTCAAGTCAATGGAAAATCCTGGACACATGGTTCTCACGTTCCAGGTTGCAATCCGTAGCTTGAGGTTTCTATTTTTCTTTTTATTACCTGGTGCATTGGTTTTACAGCGTGCGATGCAGATTTTGTCCTAGCCCCAAGCACCCATTTAAGCAGGAAGGCTGTGGCAGATCAGTACCTAATTGGCTGAGGGATGCCCAGTTTGAGGCGGGCGGTAGCTGATCAGTGACACCTGTAGGTGTCTCCCACCGTCAAAGGCAACGCGTGGCGCCCCATGTCTACGCCAGCTGACAAGGACTTATAACCAGTAACAGTTGCCTCTCGCTTTGATTCCGAGACCAGTCTGGGCTAAAATATAACCATCAATAACTCAAGCAGCGTTATGGAATACACACGGAAAAATTAGCTATCTACGCATGGTTCGTGTATGAACACGGTGCCCCTACAATGTGTGTGCATTTGGCAACTGGTAATAGCTTTCGCGTTAATAGACCCAGTGCCGAACAAAAAGGAGGTTTGGGCAAAACAAAACTGGATATCGGGAAATGGGAAGTAGGGGTGTGTCACTGTTATGTCTTAAAAGTTGTTAATATGGTAGCAGACATATCTTATTGATCAAAGTAAAGGAGGTTGCTTAGGGAAAACTACTGTATATTATCCCATTGCAGATAACGGGAAGTCGCTTAAGGCGATTAAACATCGCTTGTCACTTAATTACTTTATTTACTGTTTGAACTCTTTCAGTCTGAAATATTTGTATCTTTTAGCAGAAGCTGTGCTGTTCTTCAAAGCGGCATCCTCTTCTCACTGTATCCCCCGGTGGATCACAAACCAACAACCAACCCACGCCAAAACCGTCTTTTCTTTTTCCATCTGCTCCGGCTCTCTCTTCAACCTCTGCATTTTATTAATCTCTGTGTCTAATTCGCTTCCCTGTGAGTTTCAAGTTGCTCTTTGTGACGAAGGGCTTATGAACATAATTCGTGATTCCCGTCTACCACGTTCGAAACAGTCGCGAGCAGCAGACCGCCTGGCATTGGTTTCCATAAAATGGCTTGTGGTAGCCGCGCAGGGAAAAAGAAGCCAGGTAAGCGCGGTGGCTTGAGACGTTTTAGACTCAAGTGTCACCGTCTAGGACTCAGGAACATCCGTATTCTATATTGGAACTGTGCCAGTGTAAAACAACGGGGCTCTATTTTAGAAACCCTAGTTTACAGGAACGACATTGTAGCACTCCAGGAGACGAGACTGGGCGATCAGCTACTCCGAATTGCCGGCTTCAAATGTTTCTATAACAGACGACATCTGGGAACGGCGATTCTCGTTCGCGACAGCATGGTGGCGTCAGAGCTAGACATGTCCAGTTGGAACAGTGACGATATACAAATACAGGCGTTGAGAGTTCATTCCAGTACACCATTCGTGTTGGTTAATGTTTATGCCCGCAATGCGAGTGTGGACGCCCAGAAGTGGCAGTGCTTAAGTGGCATATTAGGCCACGAGAGAAATGTTATTTTCTGTGGTGACTTCAACGCTAAAGGCAGATCATGGGGAAACACTTCCTCCAATACACAAGGGGAGGAGCTCGAGACTGCACTGGAAACCATCGACCTGGTTTGTATCAACAGTGGCTGTGTCACCAGGACAGCAAGCCGTCCAGGCGATGAGGACAGTGCTATTGATCTGGCGCTAGTTTCACCTTCACTCACTACAGTGTGTAGATGGGGTGTCCTAGGACACCATGGCAGCGACCACCACCCATGCAGCATATTGGTGGAGAAAGGCAGAACCAGGCAGCACAAGCTAAAGGTAAAGACGTTCCAGTATGACAGTACAGGGCAAGATGTGGTGAGTAAAATAAGACGTGACAAGCGCAGAACGTTTCAGGGCAGGAAGAAAAGGAAAAAAAGCTGGGAGCAGCCACCGTGGTGGAGTTTCGAGGTGGAGAAGGCTTGGGTGGATAAGCGTAGTGCTGTAAGGAGATGGCAAAATGCCAAGAAGAACAGAGCTGGTCATCCTAGTCCCTGCTTGCACTTAGAAAGAGAGATGCACACAAAAGTAAGCTATTTAAAAAAACTGGTCACGGTGGTTAAAAGCGAAAAATGGGCAGAGGTGTGTCAAAGAGTAAGCACAGACAAGTCACTGAAATTGTTCTGGCGACTACATAAAAGCATGAGTGGTGTAGTCAAGAATAAGAGCATTTCTGACTTCCAAGGTGCTGACCTCATCTGGCAGAGGACTGACGAGGACAAGGGCAAAGCCCTCTTTGAACGCTACCTTGAGCAGAGCAACCAGACAGACATGGGAGGCCGGAATCTGGCCAAGGAGGTCACCTCAGACAGATGCAAGGCCCAGAACACTTCGGATGAAGACACAGTGACAGTGCAAGAAATCAAGGCTGTGCTTCGACGATCAAAAAACAGTGCTCCAGGTCCTGATGGCATAAGATACGACGACATAAATAGGTGTACCGACAATGAGCTAGAGAAACTAGCAGACATGTACAACAACAGTATAGGGAGTGCTAGCATCAAGGAGGAATGGTTACACAGCTATCTGATTCCCTTGCCGAAGCCTGACAAAGACCACAAGAAAATTCAGGGATATCGAATTATAACCATGCAGAATACAATAGGCAAGCTGCTGGAGAAGGTAATTGCCAGGAAAATATCAAGCCAACTAGAGAGGCAAGGTGTTTTCCCACCTACCCTGGGTGGGTACCGTCCAAAAAGAGAAACCTGGACCAATGCAGCAGTCTTTGCCCACGATGTCTATGAAGGTTTCCACTCAGGCACTGAAACCGTTGCTGCAGCGATTGATCTTGAGGACGCATACAACAGAGTACCACTGGATTTTTTAATGTTTCAGCTTTTTGAACTAAACGTAAGTCCATTCCTCCTTAGTTGGATCGCTGCAGCTCTCTTCCAACGGAAAGTAGTTTTTAGATGTGGCAGTTGGACTTCGGAACCAACAACAATATATCCTGGCCTACCACAGGGATCACCATTATCTCCGGTACTGTTCAACGCCTACACAGTGAGAATCACCAGTGAGCAGATCACTGGACCTGGCAGGACATTGTCATATGCCGATGATGTTTTAGTGTATCGTCAGGGTAAGGATAGAGAGGAGGTTGCTGTGGAACTACAAACCGAACTCAATCGCATAAGTACTTGGTGTGATGAAGCTGGGGCAATGGTCAACCCAACAAAGGCAACAGTGACTTGGTTCTCGTTGAATAATCATATTGTCAACAATCCAACACCAACTGTAATGCTGTGTTCAGAGACGGTGGAAAGAACGCAGGCAATGAATTACCTGGGTATACGGTTTGATCGAAGCCTTGCTTATAATGTGCACATAGACCAGGTGATAACAAAGGCCAAGCGGGGTTTGGCAGCGATGCGGGTGATGGCGGCAGCAAACTGTGAGCAGCGCCATCTATGTCTTCTGTACGAGGGGCTGGTCATGTCTGTTTTGGAGTATGCAATGGCAATCCTGACTGTCAGCCATAAGCAGATAGAAAGGATGGAAAGGATACAGAATGAAGCTATGCGCATTATTCTTGGATGTACAAGAGATACAGCATGCAGGGCGATGCGCTACCTTCTTGATTTTCCAACCATTGAAGAGAGAATGCAAGTTTGCAGGGCACGTGCCTACCTCAGAATTAACGCAAACACACAGCATCCACTGCATAGTGAAATTAGGAAGGTGAAGGGCAGCAGGTTAAAAAGAGGACGGTCGTGGATGGGTCAAGCCGAGGACATTCTTCAACAGGTGTGTTCACTTGAGGACTTAGAACCTGGCGAGGAGTGGGTGCAAGTGCCAACAGACTTCTGCACATCCTTTTCAGTGTGCATCCAACTAGATAGAAAATGCAGACAAGAAAATCCGGCTGCTGTTGAGGCTGAAGTACAAGCGTTGATTTTCGAGAATTCGCTAGACAGTGACGCGGTCATCTACACAGATGGGTCGGTCGTCCGACATGTGAGAAGCTCATGGGCCTTTACAGCTCGGGCCGGAGGGAGAATTGTGAAGGAGGACTCTGGTGCTTTCACTGAAACCACAAGTAGCCTGACCATGGAAGTCATGGCAGTAAGTAAAGCAATAACATGGCTCGAGACACAGACATTCACTAGGGCTTGTTTCCTTAGCGACTCAATGAACATGATCAAGAGGATAGAGGAGGGGTCGATCCGAAGAGAATGGTTGCTGCCTCTGAAGCGGTCTCGGCTGGCAAAGATTAGTTTCATCTTCGTGCCAGGGCATGCGGGAGTACAAGGAAATGAGCGGGCTGACAAGCTCGCAGGTGAGGCTACTGTTGAGGGCGGACGCGCCATGGACCAGGCTGACATTCTGAATGCTCTACGAGAAGTGAGACTTTTGCAAGAACCAAGTGATGACTGTGAATCTACAACAATGGCCAGACTGCGAGAGCAGCAAATTAAAAGAGGGGTGGCCAAACAAGAACACTACGCAGGAAGCCAAAGAAGATTGATAAACCAACACAGAACTGGCGTCGTTAGCCGCTACACGCTGCGGGATTTGCTGAGGAGGGGATCCGAGCACTTATGGACTGAATGGTCCGATGTGCAACGAGGATGATCTGTCGACTAACTAACTAACTAACTAGCCGAGAGTTCAGAAATCACTGGCTAACTACTGAACGTAAACTTTCCAAGAAATCACCAACAGTCAAACAAATGTTGGATTTGACTGCGACGTCCTGTAAAGGATACGCAACTAACTCAACTGTCTCCTGTTGGTTCCAGAGAATAACTTTGTAGTTATATGAGTGGCAGAGAGGTAGCGATGTCTGTCACACGCTGAGGAGGTACCGAATTTGATCTCAAGATAGGGTTTGAAATCGCTTTTTTTTTTTTAGTAGTAGTAGGCCTCTTTCAGTCCTGAAGGACTATAGAGTTGTGCCGCTTGGGAGGTGCCTGGCAGCACCGCTGGTGACTGTATAGTCCAATTCGAGAATGACAAGCCCTGTCACAGTTTCCGCATCTGTAAGACGAGGCAAGTCCCGCAGTAAGTGACTGCTCTTTGAGCCTGTGCCGTCTCTCCTCAGTTTTTTGGATCTGATTGCGCTCAAAGAGCACCAGTCCGTTTTGTACATCTCTTCTCCAGGAGCATCTGTCTGTTGCAACTCTCTCCCACGTGTCTGGATCTATTCCAATGGTTTTCATATCTTGTTTACACACATCCCTATATCGCATTTGGGGTCTTCCGGTTGGCCTCTTTCCTGTGGCTAGTTCTCCGTAAAGGAGATCTTTGGGAATACGTTCGTCCTCCATTCGAGATACGTGGCCCAACCACCGGAGGCGTCTCTGCTTGAGGAGGGTGTGCACTGTGGTAATATCTGCTCTTTCAAGCACCTGTTTGTTTGTTATGTGGTCTTTCCATGTTATGCCCAGGATACGTCTCAGACATCTCATGTGGAAGGAATTCAACTTCCTTTCCTGTCTTGAGTACAGGGTCCAGGATTCAGACCCGTAGAGTAGTGTGCTAACAATACAAGCTTTATATACTTGAGTTTTTGTACGCTCTGTTAGTCTATTATTCTCCCAAACTCTTTTAGCTAGCCTGGAAAATGTTGTGGCTGCCTTTCCAATGCGTCTGTCGATTTCTGTCTCTAATGAAAGATTATCTGATATTGTCGATCCCAAATACACAAAATCGTGGACGACCTTCAATTCGTAATTAGAGATTTTGATTGACGGAGGCGCATCAGCATCTTGTTCCATCACCTGTGTTTTATTTAGGCTAATGGTGAGCCCAAAGTCTTTGCAGGCAGCTGCAAAACGATCTATGAGCCTTTGGAGATCTTCTGCTGTATGAGTAGTCAGTGCTGCATCATCTGCATAAATTTGCGCGCCCTGTTTTCATTTACCTGCCATCCCGCAGAACCGTGTGACTTACTTATTGACTAGACCGCGTAACTTTTTCTATCCAACTATGCACCGTTTTACTGGAAGTCGCTAGTGGCTAAGTCCACTGAAAACCCACCTTGGCGGGAGACATTTCGCGAATGACGCCGAAGTTGAATGTGAAGTGAAAACGTGGCTTAGAAAACAGAGCACGCAGTTCTAAGCAGCCGGTTTGGGAGAACTGATAAAACTATGGGATAAGTGCATCAATGTTGGTTGAAATTATATTGAGAAATAAAGAGACAATGTATGCATACAAGTAAACTGGCTTCAAGTTGTTATCATATTTAGTTATTTTTCTACAGCCATTTGTGACTTACTTATTAACTTACATCGTAATATCCCCCCCTCCCCCTCACCCTTTTTTTGGGTATGCCTTGGGTAATGAGACTAGACACCTAGCCTTCTATGGTTCCGTGGCCCTGCTGTGAATTTCGTGTGGAGTATTTTTACATCTGTTTGCAGTTGTTTGTAGCGTGAACTGCGAGTTCAGGAAAATGGCGGCCAGCCGATCGCTGAACTAACTGGGTTGCCTTGTGCAGTAATGTGTGACTACAAACCAGATACAAACCAGATGTCATAAGGGGGCTGCGTGGTCTCGAGGTATGGTGTCCGCCTCGAGTGCTGGAGGTCCCGGATTCAAGCCCCGGTGATGACCGTGATTTTTTTTACGTGGACATCTAGTAATAATATTTCCCCTGGTCTTTGGGTAGTGAGATCGGACGCCCGTGTGTATTGTTGCGCACGTACAAAATCCCTTGGCAGTTGGAAATCGAAAAAGAGTAGCCTAACGGCGCTGCCCGGGGAAAATTTCTAGTTAAAAATCTACCCAAAGTTTTTCAGGATCCTCACCGGTGCTACGGAGTTCGTGCACTGAGCTGAGTTTCTCCAGACTCAGGTTTGAGTTAGGAGGAAAACGGAGCACTTATGGGTTACACCCGTGTGCCGTGATGTTGATCCATCGACTAAACTAAACTAAACGTGTGACTGCTGGTTTTCTAATGACTGCCGCATCCATAGACGATGAACTGTATTTTTCGTGGCGGACCTTTGGTGTTGGTATTCTGGCAGAGTCTTATGCGTAGTACACCTGTGCGTGCTGTTGGTTGTTGAGACTCCTGTCTAATCCATTTTTCGCACGGGACAGTGAGGAGTTTTTTGTGTGATATTCACTGACACAGGAACGGAACATAACTGGCCGACCCTTTGCCGTGAAATTGGAACGTGACTTACTAACTAACCTAGCAGTCTCGGATCAGGGCGTAAAATCGTAGATCCCGTGTGCAAATGAAGCACGTAAACTACCCCATGGCAGTTGGACATCTCAAAGAGTAGGCCGTGTGGCCTACCGGCCTGGCTAAACAGGGAAGAAAACGCAGCCACTGGTAGATGAAATGTTGACCTTAGATGGAATCTGTCTGGAGAAAGTCAACATTAAACACATGCACTCTGAAGTCAGACACACATACCTTTGACAGGCATACCTACATGTGACTAACTTCACTCGATCGAGGAAGAAGATGAAGAAGTAGTACAGCTATAATGTTGTACTTTAAAGTAATACAAGTTCATGTCTGAATAATTTACGATAACAAAGTGTGAAAGAAGGTAGCATCATGATTATCATCATCTTCCACTTTTGCCGTCAAGCGTCGTGGGGAGGAATAAACACCACAAAAGTTAACAAACTAGACACCACCACAGTGAGGGCAAACGAGCAACGACAGACCAAAGAGGAAGAAGACCACGTATCACTACGGAGTTTATTTATCATCACAGACACAGAAGAATAGGAGAATCCGGAGATGGCCAAGACAAACTAAACTGACACATAGTCTATTTTTACTAGCTTATTACTAATACCAGTTATTATTAATTTGTAACCAATTAAAATTTTTGATACTTGTGATGGGTGAAGACATCAAGATAGTATTTTAAATATATCAGGTATACGTACAAAACAACAAAACATTTGCACACTTATACACAAATACAAACCAGATTTCATCCTACTACAAGAGACAAATATACATTCAGATATACATGACGCACAAATTACAACACAATTAGGACTGAGACATGCATACTTCATCTTGGCAGTCCACAACATAGGTCTGGGACAACCATACTACAAATATCAGATAGGTGGAACATACTGAAAACAAATCGGTATAGTCAGGGTAGAATAAGCATAGCACAAATAAGTAACACTTCAAACACATATATCATTGTCAACATTCATGCACCACCAAATTACAACTACCAGCCACAATTTTATGAAGTACTAGACACACTACTCATACATACATACAGAGGACAGAACAGCATCCTCTGTGGAGATTTCAACTGCATCTTTGAAACAGTGGATATAGTGGGCGGAGAACTAAAGACACAGGTGAGGAGAATGAACAGAGAAGGCACAAACCAGTTAGAGACTTTGCAAACCATTTTATACAAACATAATTTAATAGATCACAACATTGGAAATTTAACAACACACTTTTCAAGTATGTAGAATACGTACAATATATGACGCAACTTCTACACACATACACCTACCACATACCGATGATAACATCAGAAAATACTTGGACTTACTGAAACATACAATACGAAGCAAAACACAGCAACTAGCATCCATCATACACAAAGACAGATTAAGACAGGAACAACTTATACTAACAGCCCTACAAGGGACAAAACACATAGACAACAATGCACCACACTTACACACACCAGAGGAAAATCTAGAGCAGTGCCAACAACATAGATATCTGGGTGCTCTCCTGGGAACAAAGCTCAGCACAATCACACAAGAGATCCCCGATATACAAATACACGGCAATCGAATAAAACATACAGCATAGCAGACAAATGAGCAAAATAATAGACATGCAAATCAACACACAAATAGAACCAGAACAAACAACAGAAGCATTCAATCAATATGGCTCACATTTATTTACAGCAGAGGCAGTAAACTCACAGATACAAGACAATTTTCTACAATGCAGTAAACAGTTGTCAGACGAAGACAAATGAAAAAAGTATGTAGGTACCATTTTCCAGATATACCATTTTCAGAAAACAAAAGGGAAAGAGAATACATGTACTTAACGTATGAAAGATTCAGTGATGCCATTGACGTTGAAGAATTTATATTGAAAGATTTTAGTATGTACGAGAGCAAAGGATTACTCCATCATCATCATCATCATCATCATCATCAACAAGTAATGTGTGGGTAATTACACCATGCCATGAATGTAATATTGTCATTATCATCATTATGTGCCATGCCGGTAGGCGTGGGCAGTCATGTTTTGTCATCTCACTCGATCACCAGATTCATGGATCAGCTCATGTTCTTGTCTCTACCATACAGTGTGGCCAGGCCACTCACGTATTTACTTCTCTGCTCTCCTCTTGGTCTGTTCCCTTCGATCTTGCCAGTTGTCACCAAGTTCTCCAGTTTATTTCTTCTTATAACTTGACTACGACTAATGTCTCTAATCAGTTTACCGTTTTCATTTGTTTCTTATAGGACTTGGTCATTGGTTTTTCTGTCTATCCATGGTATTCTTTGCATTTTCCTCAGAAAACACATCTCCACTGCCATTAGATGTTTTTCAGCTTGTCTGCTCATTGTCAATGCTTCACATCCATAGAAAAGCACAGATTCTATGTAGCACATCAACACTCTTTTTCTCTTTGCAAATGACATCTCTTTTATTGGTCAGTATCCTTTTCATCTTGAAAATGGTCACAATAATATTGTCACGTGTATATGAATGTGTCTATTGTATTCGCAAATGTAAAATAAACACACAGCCTTGTTTTTTTGTTTTTTTTTAAATCCGAAATGTAACTGATTCGGTCATAGGATTATTAACGTGTTGCCAGAATAGGCCCTAATTATAACTTCTTTTCTGAGATTTAACGGGGTTGGTGTAATGGGGAAAAAGAAAAGAATCCGATTACACTGCCAGTTTAAAATAAAATAATTGTTGCATGTCCTTTACAGGACGTGGAAAATAACCCTATAATTTATTGGCTGTTTGTAATTGTATAGGAAATGTTTCTTTCAGTAAATGATCAGTCTGATGTACGGAAGAGAATCGTGGACAATAAGCAGACAAGGAAGGAATCATGGGGAAACTGAGGAGATGTTTTATTTTTTTTTTTTTTTTTTTTGAGGAGAGCACTATAGATTACTAGAAAGAGTAATAAAGACATTTTGAAAGAAGTTAACTTGTAAAGAGGACTAGTTACTCGTTTCAGAAGACGACAACCCACATTCTTTGGGCAAGTCATGGGAAAGCAGGGGTATGTCGTCACAACGCGAAAGTTGGTAGGGAGGTGACGAGCTGGGGAGGAAGAGTAAATGCTAGATAGTCTGATATCATGGCGTGGAGGAACATAGGTATCAGAAATTATTGGAAGCACTAGAGACAAATGCTGTTGACAGACATGATCACCAAAACCACACGGCAAGGACTATAAGAAGATTGGCAGTACAAGAGACAGAAGGCTGTGGACAGACATGATCACCAACGCCACACGGCATGGACTATAAGAAGATTGGCAGTACAAGAGACAGAAGGCTGTGGACAGACATGATCACCAACGCCACACGGCATGGACTATAAGAAGATTGGCAGTACACGAGACAGAAGGCTGTGGAGAGACATGATCACCAACACCACACGGTATGGACTATATGTAGGAGAAGCCTGTCATAGCTTTCTGAACGGATGAAGCCTCCAGTTCTCAGAGCAATATTTGTGCAGTGTTTTTCAGTTTTATTTGTAATTGTAAAACTACAGAATTGTGGTCAGAGTTGATATCAGCACCAGGGTATGTTTTTGGCACTTTCAACATTGTTTTTAAATCTATAATCTAAAAATAAGAAACATACCTGACTCGCTAATCAGCACCCAGCTGGTACAGTCAGTAGCTGCACGCCGATAGATTTATAGCCGAGGAGGCCTGATCACCAGCGAACGTGCCCGGAGAGCAATGATGATACTCCAAACTGAAGTGAATGGAATATGTGAAGGTTATGTTCACACAGGAAGCCATTGCATTATAAAAGCGTTCACAATGCATCGTCACTTCATTCCAGTATAGAAACCGTTTGAAAATATAATTTAATAATTACTTAATTGTGAAAGAAGCTTAAAGCCACGCACTACATCCTACGGTAATCTATGATAACACACTTAATTTATCTTCTAGGTTTTACCATATCTCTAATGTAGTAGATTATGGACTGTTTTGATAACATTTATATGCACACACGAAACACAACGACATCTAGGACACTCACAGGCGGTTGGCCGTGTTTAGGGCCCAATGGATATCGTATGAAGTGTTGTGCTATGCATGGTCGTCTCCTAGAGGGAGCTATGTCATAATAGGTCACATGTGCTTTCAACCGTGAAACCAAACCCTTACCGCTGTGCAGTTTATTTATATTTTACGCGTCCAAATATAGGGTGTATTTTTAATGACTGTGCAGTGTTTGAAAATATTGCGGGTCCAAGTTTTGTATTTACCTAGAATGTTGCATGAACTTTACACAGGGTGAATACAAAACTTGGACCGGCAATATTTTCAAACACTGCACAGTCATTAAAAATTACACCCTATATCTTTGTTCCTGCCACGAGGCGCCGTCGTCATTTGGAGGTGATAGGTTCAAATCCTGGTCGATAACTATAGTTTTCATTGTTTATGTTGTCTACTGCGTTCTCTAGTCTCTACTTCATTCTTCTAACTTCTATGAGCGACAAACAATACGTGTGTGCTTATTTATGAAACGTTTATATGGAACAGTGGTAAACAGAATATTGTTGGGAGGGGATGGTTCGGCTTTGATATCAAGACCCTTGAGGTGTGGATGTACAGAAGAATATTGTTGGGAGGGGATGGTTCGGCTTTCATATCAAGACCCTTGAGGTGTGGATGTACAGAAGAATATTGTTGGGAGGGGATGGTTCGGCTTTC
The DNA here is from genome assembly GCA_014155875.1 of Cepaea nemoralis. Classification (NCBI taxonomy): domain Eukaryota; kingdom Metazoa; phylum Mollusca; class Gastropoda; order Stylommatophora; family Helicidae; genus Cepaea; species Cepaea nemoralis. The sequence continues at coordinate 6,870 of JACEFZ010024188.1, read as the reverse complement.
ATATCAAGACCCTTGAGGTGTGGATGTACAGAAGAATATTGTTGGGAGGGGATGGTTCGGCTTTCATATCAAGACCCTTGAGGTGTGAATGTACAGAAGAATATGTCGTTGTTTGTAGAAACAAACACAAAATATCAAATAAAGAGATTCTAGAATAACTGGGAATGAAAGAGAGCTCATGAAAGAAATAAAACAGAGGCAAGTATAATATTACGGCCACGTTAAAAGACAAAACAATCTTATAAAAACCATACTGTGGGGGGAGGGGGGTGAAGGCGAGCGAGCAAGAAGTAGACAACTGAGACGATAACATCAAGATTTGGACGAACAGCAATCTCACAGAATGTACAATCAATGCGAAAGACAGATTCAGTGTTGGTGATCATTTGCAGCCAACCTTCATTGTGGAGACGGCACCTAATGTATTGATTGATGGTTCAACGAAAGTCGCAATGGGGATACCACCGAGTGCTTCTAAGGTATCGAATCGAACGCCTAGATTTTGCCGATAATGATGAAACAAATAGAAGAACTTGTCTGAATGTCTTTCACGCTAAACATCATTCGACAGCTAGAAATCGCAAAAGCAGTAGGCCAACTGCGACGCGGCACAGGCAAATTATCAAAATTAGAGGCATATGGGATAAAACCCGGTGTAAAGTAGTCGATTATCTTGCCAGTACTTACAGCTGGTTCCTGCTACTTAATGTTCTTTATTGTATCTCCCCCCCCCACCCCACACATACACACACACACACAAACACACACATACACACACACACAGTTGGATTCTCAACTGATTCATCGCCAAACAAAGAGTAGGTGTGGACCAAACATTCATGGTACACAATCAAATGAACAAGCATTAAAATGTACTCGTATATTTACGTTCACTGAACATTGCAATTGCGGAAGTTAACACGAAACAAAACCAAAATATCACGATGACCCTATATGGCGATATATAGTCCTTCTGTCCAAATTGGAGGTCACAGCTAGCAATATATTATCCTTCGGCACTGAATCGGTTAACTTGGAGAGCACTGCAGCACACCCCCGCGGACACGTTGTTTCTATACCCGGTCTTGAGAAGAGCCATTACACCGACTTGACTCCGGTAAACTATTTCTATACCCGGTCTGGAGAAGAGCCATTACACCGACTTGACTCCGGTAAACTATTTCTATACCCGGTCTGGAGAAGAGCCATTACACCGACTTGACTCCGGTAAACTATTTCTATACCCGGTCTGGAGAAGAGCCATTACACCGACTTGACTCCGGTAAACTATTTCTATACCCGGTACGCGCAATTTAAGTCCAACTTAAGAAGTTGATATCTAGTTATGTCCCAGTTATCTTAAGCTTGTTCATAGTGTGCTCGCGAACCATTGTTGGATTTATGATGTAGATTTCACGGTATTGTGAAAATGAACTTCTAGATCACAATGTTTTTGTTTTTTTTCAATTTTCAGAATTGTATTCTTTCTTTTGCCCAGAGTGGTTCATTTAGATGGATAGATGAAATTGGTTCATCATCTTTATCGACAACGACGATGTCGTTGTCGTCGTTATTGTGATTATAATCACCATCATTGTTATAATCTTCATCATAATCACCGTCATTGTTTTAACCTTCATCAACATCACCGTCATTGTTATAATCTTCATCATCATCACCGTCATTGTTATAATCTTCATCATAATCATTGTCATTGCTATAATCTTCATCATCATCATCGTTATTGTTATAATCTTCATCATAATCACTGTCATTGCTATAATCTTCATCATCATCAACATAAATGTAATTGCTATAATCTTAATCCTCATCATCATCATTGTCATTAGTCCTCATCAACACCATCATCATCATCACAGACATTGTCATAATGTTCATCATCATCATCATTGACATTACTGTGCTAACATGTGTATATTTCAGCTTGAAGGATTTATCTAGTTATTGTATTTTATGTTGTGTGAATTATGCAGTATGTACCTAACGAGATGCAGCGAAATATGCCAGGCAACAAACCGTGCAATCTATTGTTGTGTCTTCGTTATTCAAAATCATCATCACTGTCAATGTTATAAAGTGCATCATCATCAACATCACTATTATTGTTCTCATCATCATCATCATCATCATCATCATCATCATCATCATCATCATCATCATCATCATCATCATTGTCAGTTTTATAATAATAATAATAATAATAATAATAATAATCACTGCCATTGTTATAATTTGCATCATCATCATCATCATAATCATCATCGTCATTATCATCATCATTATCATCATCATCAATGTCATTGTTATAATCTTCATCATCATCAACATCACTGCCATTGTTGTAATCTTCACCATCATCATCATCTAAAGATGACGGCAACGATAATTTTGATGAATATGGTATTGATGTTGATGGTTATGGTAGTTACGATAATGAGGATGATGTTCATGGTAACTATAATGTTGATGATGCCTAGATGTTCCGTACTGTTTAAACAGTAAGACAGGACTTTTTTACATTCCTTCATGTGAATTTGGCATTTGGTGCTAAAGCTATTTTGAATAGACTCATCGGCATTCAGTTGGTGATGTCATCAATATCTAGCTGTAAAGATGAGAAGTAGAGAAGGCGGGGCAGACTGAGAAACGTGATGCTGGATGGAATGCGATGGTGACACGGAAGAATATCATATTCAATAAAATTGATCCTTCTGTGAGGTCGCAGTCAGATATGACTGAGCTACAGTATGATAGTAGACGGTACTACCAGCTTTCTGTTAGTGCCCCACATTGTGCCAACGGCTTCGGGCGGAGGAGCACAATTGGGAGGTTACAAGACTTATCCTAATGCTTAAAAAGTCGCTTAAAAGTCGACAGGGTCGACTTCATTGCACCGGGTTAATCCCATATGGCTCCGTCTCTTTCAGCAGCACGGAAAGCGTCGCACTAAGCACGAACTCCGTAGCATTTAGCGACGACCCACAGGAGTCTCCGAAACATTTGCTTGCTTGCTTGCTTGTGTTCGTTGGCTTGAGCTCCAACGCGATGTCCTGTATGTCGGATGAAGGCATCCTGTTGTCCAACATCAGTGTGATGTCATACAGGACCTGAGTTTTGCGTGAGTATCCGTTGTCCCATGTCTCGCTTATTGGTGTGCAGACTGGTGGTTCCTCGCCGTACAGGCAGACACTCTCCGACTTCGGAGGAATCGGCGATCCTACTGACTTTAGCCAGGACCCCGAAGGGACCTGTTGCCCAGGACGCTCGACGAGGACGCGTCAATAGGTCTTGGCCAGTATATAACCTGGCCCTGGTGCCTTGGAAACACCTCTGCGTCCCTCCGAAACATTTAACTCGTAAACCGAAGGACGCGGCCCGGAATCGAACCAACCTTCGGAGCACGAGTCAAACGGCTTGGCCACTTCGCCACAGAGACTTCCAAGTTAATGCAACCTAAAATCAAAATGTTACAATAGGGCAGAGGGCAGACCTGACTCTAAGCCTTGGTCAGCAACTGGTCTAGAATCGAAGCTCCGACAGGCGGAAAATTAGAGCATTGCATTGCTGATCCGGCAGCTCCTGCAGCTTGTCTTGTTCCAGGTGTATCGGTGTTACATTTTCTCTGGAGTAAACTAGGCAGACCAAGAGAGGGATCATGCTGCATGTGCAATACATGGTCTCTACAATACAGCCCAGGCTTTGTGATATGAAGAGGTATAACTCCATCCCTAGCGACTGCCATGTGTTGTAGTTATTGTGGCTTTTTTTTTTTTGTTCAATGTAACGAACTATCGTCTGCCAAGACTGCCAGTCAGAATCGATCCGGATGTGGAGATTAATAAACGTCTACACAAGTTTGCACGGCACACGTTGCTGCTCCTGATGATGATGATGATGATGGTGATGGTGATGATGATGATGATGATGATGATGATGATGATGATGATGATGATGATGATGATGATGATGATGATGATGATGATGATGATGATGATGATGATGATGATGATGATGATGATGATGATGATGAATGTGTACAGCGATTATAAAATATCTCATTAGAGACGATATTCATGGGAGATAAACTGTACCGAGATAACTGATCCACGACTCTGGTGATTGTGAGAGATGGCGAAACATGATCGCCCTCGCTTATCGGCAAGGTACATTATGATGATGATTGAATGTTAAAAGAACAGCCTGATGTGCCCGTTACATACCACCAAAAGAAAAGAATGATCAAATCGGTCAGAAAGCCACCAAAACCTGCTCAAGATGACTACCACGTTATGGACAGACCAGAACAAGTCATTATTCTGCGCCTCAGAACAGGACACAATAGATTACGCAACCACATGTATACAAAATTCAAGATTGGTGAAACAGCCATGTGCACATGTGGATTGGCGTCGCAGACAGCAGAGCACATACTCCAAGACTGCCCAAAATATACCATATCTAGGCAAACCTTCTGGCCTAGAGAGACTACAGTGGAAGATAAACTCTATGGACCACTGTGTGAACTGAAAAAAACAGTTCAATTCATGCAAGAGACGACATTGCAGATATAGACATATTTCAAGCGAACGAAAGAAGAAGAAGAAGAAGAAGAAGAAAATGTGACATAATGTGTATAGTGATTATAAAATATTTAACTGGAGACGATATTTATGGGAGATAAACTGTACGTAGATAGCACACTTTCAAGTTGTGGGACTTGGCCCCATCTTCTTCTGCTTCTTCAGCGTTCCGAGCCATTGAGGTTCTTTGCTGCAGATACAATCCGTCTCCATTCGTCTCTTTGGTTGACCTTCTCTTGCCAGTCGTTGATTCCAAGTGCTTGTATGTCTGTATATATATTATCTCTCCACCGTCTTCTTGGTCTACCTCGGGGTCTGCGGTCATTTATTTCCTGAGTGTAAGCGAGTTTTGTTTCCCTATTATCTTCCATTCTTTCTATATGCCCCAGCCATTGTAGTCTATTAGCCTTCATGATACCAGTGATTAGTGGGGACTTAAACAGATCATAAATGTCTTTGTTACTTCTTCTTTTCCACTCTCCACTTTGTGAATCCCTAATGGGTCCAAAGATGCGTCTTAAAACTTTGTTCTCAAAGGTTTGTAACAAGGCTTCGTCCCATACTTTATTTAAAATACAGCCAGCCCCGAGCAGGAATACGTGTGTAAGACCGTTGCATTGTGTAGGCTGGAGTGCGTGGTGTTGGTAAAATAGTCGTCAGTCTCTCCCTGCAGTAGGAGAGCGGCAAGGAATCGAACCCTCCTACGACTGTGCCCATGGTATTGTTCCTAACAGCTAGACCATATAAAATAGCACGAAGTAATGCAGCTTTACAGAAAACAATTACGGAAAACATTGGGCGTTGCGGCGACTAGCCTTCATAGGAAAACAATTACAAAAACACAACATTCAAACACGGGGAAGACAGTACATTGACTACATTAAGGAATAATAACTAAATGAGAAGAATGGAAAGATGTATCACAGCCTGGGATATTGAGATAAGTAGCACATTTTAATAAAATGTATTTTCATTGTTCTCATCTTTCAATCTGTTCATTCTTCTTATTCGGTAATTATGCCTTAATGTAGTCACTGTAGTGTCTTCCCAATGATTATATGTAGTGTTTTATGTATTTGTTTCTGATGAAGGCTAGTCACTGCAACGTCCTGTGTGATCCGTAACTGTGTTCTGTAAAGCTGCATTACTTCGTGTTAAATTAAAATATATTGTTGACATTTCCACAGCTTTACCGCAGTTCCACTAACTTTATTCTACAGTTACACCCACGCGTCCCGTCATGGCTTCTTGCACATGGTAAATATTTCGTGATAAATCGTGTTATCAGGGTCATGAAAGTGCAGTAAAGAATAACACCAATGTTGACTTTCTGTGCGTGTCGTTAAAGGCGAGTAAATAGGGTTGGTTGAAGACTGGCTATCTCATACTGTTGAAGAAAATCAGCCAGCGTCCAAGCAAACATGCACTGGTCTACAAATGGGTTGGTATGCATAGTTGTGGGTTACAAGTATACCAGTGGTGTCTCATATTATCTCATCTTGCTACTCTTGTACCTTGCGGTGTTAAGGTGAAGCATAAACAGAGGGAGAGTGCCCGTTTATGGGTTTAAAATATCGAGATTCCAATGGACTCTGTTATTCCCTCCGTCCATCGTTTACATAGTCGGTCTATTCTTCTGCTTCCATTTGGTCTGTATATCGTTGTGGTATATGTCAGGTGGTAGCTTATTTACTTGGCCGAATCATTTCACTTGCTTTTTTCTATTGAAATATAGCGCTGCTATTACACCCACTTTAGTTAGGATTTTATCATTTGGTTTTCCCTATTCTTGATACGTTATGTATTCGTCTCAGGAATGTCAATGATGTAAGAGAAAGGAATCAAAGTGTTTCATAACATTCCTTAACATACAACTAATGGCACTTGCTGTCTTGACACATTGTTACATTGTGCTTCACAAAAATGCATAACTACAACCCATGTTGGGGACCAGGGATAAAGTTATATCTCTCCATAACACAAAGTCCGGGCTGAATTGTGGAGACCATGTGTTGTCCATGCAGCATGATCCCTCTCTCGGCATGTCTAGTTTACTCTAGAGGAAAAGGGAACACTAAAACGTCTGGCAAGACCACTGAGAACTGCCGGATGCAAAGCAAGTTCTAGCTGTCCTGCCCCGCCCTGACTTTTGTCTTAAAACCGATTTCCTTCATCGGGGGTTAAAACCCCCAATTGGGCTACTTCGCCCGAAAGGTTGGCACAATTGGGGTGTGGGTTTTGGACCAAAATTGGCGCTAATAGAAAGCAG
>JACEFZ010024187.1:0-23775 GCA_014155875.1 Cepaea nemoralis | reverse complement strand
TAAAAAATTTTATTTTTTTTGGGATTATTTTTTTTTAAATTTATATATTCTCCTTCTGCGTCTGATATTTTTGTAGCCTCTTTACATTCTTTTCTAAATGCTCTTCCTTTTGGATGTTTTTGATGCTTTTAACCATACAGTCGGCATTCTTCTTCTTAGTGACTGCTTTTTCACATTTTTGATTAAACCCATCGTTCTTTCTATGCGTGGTTGACACCCGAGACATTTTCTGCGTTAGATTGAAGTGTATTCTGATTTTCAACCATTTGGTCAACGCTTTCCCCCAAAAGGGTTTTTTAAAAATTTTCAAGTTTACATTTTATTTCATCTGAAAAATTTCTCTTTGACTGAATTTTGTATTTTTCTCTGTTATATGTTGGGTGTATTTTTGAAATTTTGTATAGAAAGCTCTTTTAAGTTTTTTTTAAATTTTTGCTCCAACGGGGAAATGGTCACTGGGGGACTCAGCCCCTTTAAACTTCTGACTTGTGTATTTTTGATGCTTTCTTTTGTTAATTTAAAAAGTGATTATTTGTTATAGGTTCTTTTGTCACATGTTTTCCCAAAGTTTTTTTTGTGTATACCCTTTCTTTGTAGTCTGGTACTGCTAATCTGCAGCCCTTTGGCTTCTCCCAGGTTGATGACTCCCCATCCATTATCATTTGAAGTTGTATTAGGCTTTCCATCCCGGGCCATTTTTTTTTAGTTTGCTCTCTACCTTTTTTGCATTAAAGTCTCCCAGCACAATCAGGTCCTGTTTGGGGTTTCTTCTATGACATCTTCAGCATTATAAAAGTTTTCTTAATTTCATTTTCTTTCTTTTCAGTAGGTGCATGTACTTTAATCATCGTTATTTTTTCCATTTACCTTTTATTGAAATTTTACTAATCCTGTATTAAAAGCTTTAAAGTTTAAAATTTTCCCCCAAAACTTTTTTTTTGATGAAAAACCTTTTCCTAATTCATGTTTTTTTTGGGTGTTTCTCCTTTTATATCATTCCATTTTGCTCTAAAGTACCCTCTCCTGGGCCCCCTTTTTTCTTGAATTGCTGTGATATCCCTTTGATATTCAACCTCCCGGTTAGTTCTTTGGGCCCCTCCAGCTCGATATAGTGTCCGTACATTCCATGTTCCCAAACTCAAAAGTCCTTTAACGTTCCAAGGTCGTTGTCCAGATAAGTCAGTCCGATATCGAGGCTCATGTATTTGTTTCGTAACAAAGAAAGGTTTTTACAAAGGTGGGGATGTTAACCCCACGCTTCAACCCCCAACCTGGAGGACCAGGGTGTTTCTCTTTGTCTGTTCTCTACCCTTTGACCTGTCCGGCTTGGGAGGCCCTGCTGGTAGCTACGCTACCGCCGGCATAGCTCTCAGGGTCATTGAGAAACTCAAGCTCCCCCACCACGACAAGGTGGAAACACCATCGGGGGAGCCAAATCGGCATGGCTGCTTATTATATCTGTTCGCTTGATAATCATCATCGTTGTCGTTTAACCATGCTCTTCTCTTGGGTGTGTCGCCCACGGCAATTACAGCACAACTGGCCGATGATGGATGGTGACAGCGATGATGTCGTTAGCCACTTGCTGTTGTTGTTGTGTTGGTGGCAGGGAAGTCAAGAGCCCAGAAGATGGAGAAGGTTGTCAGCTGGGGTGTCAACTTGTGGACCGGGGTTTTGTAACATGAAATTAGAGAAGATAAACATTACAGACAGACAGACAGACAGACAGACAGACAGACAGACAGACAGACAGACAGACAGACAGACAGACAGACAGACAGACAGACGGACGGACGGACGGACGGACGGACAGTAAGACAGGCGGACAAACGGATGGGTGGGCGGGCAGGCAGGCAGGCAGAGAAAGAGAAAATAAATAGAGAGACAGGCAGAGAGGGAGAGAAAGACATAGAGAGACGAAGAGAGGGAGAGAAAGACATAGAGAGACGAAAAGATGGAGAGAAAGACATAGAGAGACGCAGAGAGAGAAAGGCATATAGAGATGTAGAGAGAGAGAGAGAGAGAGAAAGAGAGAGAGAGAGAGAGAAAGAGAGAGAGAGAAAGACAGATAGACGCAGAGAGAAAACAACATAGAGAGACACAGAGAGAGAGAAGACATAGAGAGACGCAGAGAGCGAGAGTACGACACAGAGACACAGCGAGCGAGAGAAAGAGAGAGAGACATAAAGAGACGCAGAGAGAGAGAGAGAGAGAGAGAAAGAGAGACAAAGAGGCACAGCGAGAGAGAGAGAAAGACATAGAGACACAGCGAGAGACAGACATAGAGACACAGATAGAGAGAGAGAGAAGGAGAGAGACATAGAGATTCAGCGAGAGAGAGAGAGAGAGAGAGAGAGAGAGAGAGAGAGAGAGAGAGAGAGAGAGAGAGAGAGAGAGTTCTTGATTTATCTTTATTTCTGTCTCTAGGTGTATTATGCTTGTATTACAAACAATTAAATCACTCATTCTTCGTCATCATGTTATTATTAGTCTCAGTTCTCTATCTGGCTGTCGATCACCCGATGGCCAGTGCTCATGGCTACGATCTGTACAGGTAAGATTCGACATCTGAAACACTGACTTGGGCTTCCATATCAACCCAGTGTGTTGGGTGTACCAAAAAATGTCTCCGATGGTAAATAAAAATATGGGTGTAGTAGTGTGCAGCCAAAGCACCTTAAGGCTTTCAAGCGGTCCTTTTCATGTGAATTATCTTTTATGTCTATTTTGCCTTACTTCTAGCTGTCTCCTCCCCTCCTCTCTCTCTCTCCCTCTTCCTCCTCTCTCTCTTTCTCTCTCTCCTTCTCTCTCTCTCACTCTCTCTCTCTCTCTCCTCTCTCTCTCTCTCTCACTCTCTCTCTGTGCGTGTATGTAAATTATGTTTTTTTTTAAATTTCTTAGGTTGTTTACGTACACTTGAATCTCTATTTTTTCTTACTTTCGTATGTCTTACTTTGCTTATATATATATATATATATATATATATATCTATATATATATATATATATATATATATATATATATATATTATATATATATATATATATATATATATATATATATATGTTTTTATATCTTAATACTTTATGCAATGATTATTAATTACATTGTATGCTCCCATTCCCGTGGTTTTTACTGTATGTGTTTTATTTTACATAGGATATGATACTGCCTCACTTTGGAGTGGCTTAAAGAAACCAGGCTTCCCTCTAAGTGAAGAAGAACCGAGCACAAAGCAAATTCTGAACGTTTACTTTCACACACTTTTAATGAACCAACCCCACGACGTTAACGCTCCCCTAATCCTTGGGTAGTGAATATGACACCTAGTCTTTATTGTAAAGGTAATTTAAAAACTCGTTTATTATTTTTGCGCTCGTTAAAATACACAAGCAGTTAGACATTGTAAATATTCAATCGAAGAATCTCCCCCCCCCCCCCTCCCCAATACATTTTCGAAATTAGACATCCTACCCCAAGCGTATATTTCATAGCTTGTGTAAATATAGTACGTGTGAACTTATATTGTCGCCCGTGCCAGCCAATTCTTAGGCCGAGAGAGAGCCGCCTTGTGTGATCTTTGTGGGGGACACCTTGTGTGATCTTTGTGGGGGACACCTTGTGTGATCTTTGTGGGGGACACCTTGTGTGATCTTTGTGGGGTACACCTTGTGTGATCTTTGTGGGGGACACCTTGTGTGATCTTTGTGGGGGACACCTTGTGTGATCTTTGTGGGGGGCACCTTGTGTGATCTGTGTGGGGGACACCTTGTGTGATCTTTGTGGGGGACACCTTGTGTGATCTTTGTGGGGGACACCTTGTGTGATCTTTGTTGGGGACAGCTTGTGTGATCTTTGTGGGGGACACCTTATGTGATCTTTGTGGGGGACACCTTGTGTAATCTTTGTGGGGGACACCTTGTGTGATCTTTGTGGGGGACATCTTGTGTGATCTTTGTGGAGGAGGACATCTTGTGTGATCTTTGTGGGGCACACCTTGTGTGATCTTTGTGGGGGACATCTTGTGTGATCTTTGTGGGGGACAGCTTGTGTGATCTTTGTGGGGGACACCTTGTGTGATCTATGTGAGAGCCACTTTCTGGGATCTGTGAGAGAGCTACTTAATGTGATCTTTAAGAGAGCCACTTTGTGTGATATTTGAGAGAGCCATTTTGTGTGATCTTTGTGGGAGCCTCTTTGTATGATATGTGTGAGAGCCTCTTTGTGTGATCTATGTGAGAGTCTATGCGTGATCTGTGAGAGAGCCACTGTGTGTGATCTATATGATTCTGTGATATTTGAGAGAGCCGCCTGTGTCATCTTTGAGAGAGCTACTTTGCGTGATCTATACGGGAGCCACTTTAAGTGATCTATGTGACAGCCACTGTGTGTGAACTTTGAAAGTGTCACTGATCTACGTGTCATCTAGCGCGATCTTTGAGGGGGCCATCTTGTGTGATCCTTGAGAGAGCTCAGGCGGTTATTAGTTTAATGTAGCAACAGCTTGTGATAGAAAGGAATAAGTACCGTCTGCCCGGGGCACCAACAGGTAAAGTCATGACCTGACTAAAACTCTACACACATTAATATAAATTACATATCGATTTTTATGCCAAACACATAATTATTTACACAAATGACGAGTTTACAACCACAAATTTCAAGTTACACTGATGAATTATCCCACTTGGCATTGTTTCTGAATCTGCCTGATTGTTCTTCACCTGTCTCTCAGGCGCTGTAGTTTGACTACGTAAACCATATCCGTGCTCTAGCGCGCGTAAACATACCCCCCAGGGGACTTGAACTCCGCCATTGCTGGTCTCCAGGGAGACGTTTCGGTTGTCAGGGTAATGCGCGTGAATACTCGCTTCAAAGAGACTACTGTCGTCTGCTTTCTGGGAATCTTTAACTAGACGGAATTAAATATCCCTGGATGGGTGCAAATTACGGTCATAAGTCACTGAGCTACTGCAGTTGTTTGGAGTTGTTATATATGAGGCGTGTCTAGCAAGTAATTAGACTGACAAATGAGAAAATTAGCCGTGTCTGTTTTATTTATTTTCTTCCTCTCCTTCTTTGCTGCTCTGTCGAGGGGAGCCTAGGTTATGCACCTCAAAGGCCGGTACGTCCGACTTCAGCCTGTATTTGTGTCAGGCTTCTTTCTTTCAGATATATCTTATCCAAGGTGTCTTTCCTTCTTGCTCTCTTTCTCTCGCTCCTCTCTCTCCTCTCTCTCTCTCTCTCTTCTCTCTCTCTCTCTCTCTCTCTCTCTCTCTCTCTCTCTCTCTCTCTCTCTCTCTCCTTGGTCTATATTTACCCTCGGGTAGCTTTCCCTAATAATTTTGCAAGAACATCGACGTAACATCCTGCTCTTAGTCATGTTCAAATACCGTAGGAGTTTTATGTGCGTAATTATCGATTATATCATTATAATTTGAAGGCAAAAAAATATCCCTGAAATAAGTTGCGTTTAGCTCCAACTTCAGGATGTATTTTTAATGACAGTGCAGTGTTTTAAAATATTGCCGGTCCAAGTTTTGTATTCACCCTCTGTAAAGTTCATGCAACATCATAGGTAATTACAACACTTGACCGGCAATATTTTCAAACACTGCACAGTCATTAAAAATGCATGATGTGATTAAAAATACATCGAAGCCGCGGCAACGCAGTGGTTGGCACGCTTGCTTGTCTCCCGGTTGGTCATACATTCGATTCCACATCGCGGCAAAATTGTTTTCAGAACTGACCTGTATTCTCAAATCTACCCCGCTTAATATGGGTACCAGAAAATTGTCTGGGAAGTAGAGGCGATTTGTGTGATAGTGACCATAACATCCATCGAGTGCTGATTGGTTTATAATACAAGGGGCGTCTCATAAGTCTTTAGCCTGACCATGAAGGAGTAGGCGGAGAAAATTGAAATTTGGCACAGTGCTTATTCCTTCTCAATGTAGCCACCACCTGAATTTATGCATTTCTGCCATCTCTGCGTGACCTTGAAAAGACCTTCAGAATAAAACAACCTATTTTTCGAACTAAACCAGTTATCACAAGCCAGTATGACATCTTCGTCACTGTCAAAACGATTTCCTTTCAGCTGTTTTTTTAAGATTTGGGAAAAGAAAAAAGTCTGATGGAGCCAAATCTGGAGAATATGGTGGGTGTGGAAGAATTTCAATATTCAAATCGTTGGCAGTTTGCAGCACAAGCCGTGCTTTATGGGAGGGCGCGTTGTCTTGAAGCAAAGGCAGAATTTGCGTACGCGCTATCCCTCGTTTTCTGGTCACAGCCTTTCTTAGTTTGATAAGGAGATCTGCATAGTACTGCCCATTAACCGTGTTGTCATGAAGCATGCAATCTTTCAATATGACACCTTTGATGTCCCCCAAAAAAGTTACCATCACTTTTCTTGCAGATTTTTGTGCTTTTGGCTTGACATGTGTTGGTGAGCCCGGGGTTTTCCACTGCATGCTGGCAATTTTGGATTCTGGGTCATGATGGTGAATCCAAGTGTCATCTACCGTCACCATGGTCGTCAACATGTTTTTCGACCTCCACATGTTGGGCAACTGTTCACAGCAATCAACCCGTGTTTGTTTCTGTTCACATCTCAGCAGGCGCGGGACCCAGCGGGCACACACTTTTCTCATGTTCAGTCTGGTGTGTAAAATTATAAAAACTGTACTCTTACTCAGTTTTGCTGAACCTGATATCTCTGCCATTGTCATTTTCCTATCCTGGCCTATGATGTTCTTCACCTTTGCAGCATTTGCATCATTGCACTCCGAGGACAGTGGTCCTGATCTTGGCAGATCAGCAACTTGGGAACGGCCACACTTAAACTGCAAACACCAATTTTTTACACAAGCATACGAAGGATAGACTTCCTCAAACACTCGCTCCATCTCCCTGCGTATTTCTGTGGATGTTTTTCCCTGTAACATCAACAATTTTATCACAGTCCTGGCGTCTGATTTCTCCATTGTTCCGACAAACCGTTGGATGTGTAGATCTGGTCAATAGGGTGTGTTGTGCCATGCACCATATCGGGAAAACCAGTTGAGGGGGAAAATTCATATTCATATGTCCATTACAGATTGAATGAGCTATACATGTGCCAAATTTCAATTTTCTCCGCCTACTCCTTCATGGTCAGGCTAAAGTCTTATGAGAAGCCCCTTGTAATACAGGAAAAGCCCCATATATCTAAAACACCAAGAGGGCTGAGTGGTCTCGAGGTATGATGTCCGCCTCGAGTGCTGGAGGTCCCGGGTTCACTGGATGATGATAACGATAGTTACCATCCTGGGATTCAAACCCGTGACATCCAAGTGGCAACAACACTTAGCTTTGGTAACAAAATGTACTGTGACGTATGGCCAACTCGACACATCTAGAATAAGGGTGTCATTAGCCAGGACTATCATACACCCGAACCCACAACTGTGCAATAAGGACTTTTCTACTTCCATGAGTGCCTGCTAATACTACTATTTATTTATGTGCTGTTGCCTCAATGCGTTAATACTATTATTTATTTATGTGCTGTGGCCTCAATGCTGCTTCAATGATTTATATTTCGTTACATATAAATGAAAACTAAGGAAAGACAGAATAATTGGGCACGAAACATTTGTGAAATTAATATCCTTTATAAGAGGTAACATTACCATGATAGTGTACGAGATAACCCTCACATTACCATCACAATGCACATCACAATCTGCGTGGATAAACGGGATTACGGAGAAAGTGGTGTAACCCCTCAGCCAGAGAGACCTGCTACGAGTTAATATAGGACATCATTTTAATCATATTGTTACCATAATACACCTTTTTCAAGGTTATGCTTTGAGCAAAACCAGTTGACATAATTCAACAATAGAAATAGTACACAGCTGCATGGACAAAAAAAAAAAAAACATACTATCAAACACCTGTCCATCTACCGTGCCAATAGAAGAGATTTCATTGGTTGAGAGCCTTGAACTGCGCGTGCCTTAAGTGTGATATGCCAGGTTAACAGACGATAGATGGAAATTGAGAAATAAGAAAATGGAGTTTTGTTCGCGAGATATGACAAAGACAGACTGAGCATGTTGCTGCCTACTGTCTTCTTGTGTATTATTGCATCCTTGTTCCGCGAAACTAGGTCAAACATGGCTGATTTAAAATGTCTTTGTGTGGCATTAAATATGTGGGTTATCTTATCTTATCTTATATTATCTTATCTTATGCCAGCTCCGCGGCGAAGGTGTTACGGACGCAGTTCGTAATCCCGTATACCCGCGTTGAAAACGCAGCTGTGGGCGATTTGGCAGCAGACAGCCTTACGTTGTTTTGTTATTTTTTGAAATGGTATGGGTGCCGGTCGTTCAGAAAGGAATGGCAAACTACTGAACGTAAACTTACCCAGGTATCACGTATAACCAAAATATGCTGAGGTTGATTGCTGCGTCCTGTAAAGGATCTGCAACTAATTTTAACTTTATCTTATCTTATCTTATCTTACCTTATCTTATCTGTCTGTCTGTTTGCCATTGTTTGCTACTGCTGCTGCTGCTGCTGCTGCTAATAATAATAATAATAATAATAATAATAATAATAATAATAATAATAATTCAAACTAAGCGTAATGAATTTTTATATTATATTATCTGATTTCCCTAAACACTCGACAATATTCAAGATCACAATGTACCATAGCAATGAACATAGGCGATGTTGTTTTTGTTTTTGTTTTGTTGCGCTCGCTTTGAACTAAGCATAGTCGATACATTCTACTTCTAGTAGTGGTGGACTGAATGTTCCGTGTGGGTTAGCTTTCGCTATTAACAGTGTCTCTCGCCATCAGGTGAACCCACTCCGACTTCAGAGGTACTTGTAATTTACGTCCCCAAGTCAAGGACGATAGGTCAACATTTTAGTCCAACTGTCCGGTGTGGAGGTTGAACCGCTTACCTCGGCATCAGCACACCGAATGTTTACGAACGCGCGTTCTTATACATGGGAGATAATATTTCGCCATCTTAAGCCATTAACACAGTCTTGGTTCAGGTCCGTGTTCTTGTGTAGATTATGCCGTCGAGAGAATCAATCTAATTCCCCTTGTTTTTCCCCCATTATGTTTGCCTGCGGTCACTGTTTCAATGTATTTCTTGAACTATTTCTCTAGTCAACATCTAATTTCACTGTTTGTGGTGCATCGTGGGTGTGACCGGAAAACTAATCTTGCTTACTCGAGCATATATTTAACGCGTCCAAACTAACAACATACATCGAGTTTTACTGTTTAACAGTGTATCTAGAGACATAACGTTGAACATTGTATCCAGAGACATGACGTTAAACAGTGTATCTAGAGACATACGTTGAACCGTGTATCTAGAGACATAACGTTGAAAAGTGTATCCAGAGACAACGTTGAACAGTATATCTAGATACATCACTCTGGTAAATTGTGTATCGAGCCTCCACATAAACCAACCAGCTACCCATACAATCACACTTACAAGCGGGCAATTGAAGAGTCGAAAACTTGTAGTCCACTTGGGAAAACAGTCATTCAATGTGCTTCCATTTCTGAACACAGAGGATACTAGAAGTAGTCGCAGGTATATGGACTACGCTTGATCTTAAAGCGAGCGAGGAGAGATAAGACGTGACCTCTGGTGTGTTTGGTAGGAGCAATAAGGTTCTCGTCTTATCGGCTGGAGTAGACTAGGATTAATTTAATTACATGACACTTTTTTTGGAGCTATGCAAGAGTTAATTACCAATATGTGACCGGTCCATTTCAGCCAGTGACACCAGGTGAGTACCGATTATTTTCCAGAAAAAGTCAAAGGAAAATGATTGTTAAACGTAATTTCGGGTGGTGGGATAGGCGTATCCCTTATCAAAAGAGAAGTAAGGTGCCCCCTTCCCTCCGCTAGGTTACGGGACACCTTCGGGTGAAATGGGGGTGCCCGTTTATCACACACACACACACACTCACCCACCCACCCACACCCCACACCCCCACACACACACACACACACACCCCTCCCCAGTCAGGATAACAACAAACACTTTACTGAAGTAAACGGAGGAAGAGAGGAAGAAGGTCAGGATTACGTGAAACCATGTGAGCCGGTGGTGGGTGAAGCTATGGAGCAGTCGACTGATTGTTGATGAGCCGGTGGTGGGTGAAGCTATGGAGCAGTCGACTGATTGTTGATGAGCCGGTGGTGGTGAAGCTGTGGAGCAGTCGACTGATTGTTGATGAGCCGGTGGTGGTGAAGCTGTGGAGCAGTCGACTGATTGTTGATGAGCCGGTGGTGGTGAAGCTGTGGAGCAGTCGACTGATTGTTGATGAGCCGGTGGTGGGTGAAGCTATGGAGCAGTCGACTGATTGTTGATGAGCCGGTGGTGGGTGAAGCTGTGGACCAGAAGACTGATTGTTGAAGAGCCGGTGGTGGATGAAGCTGTGGAACAGTCGGCTGATTGTTGATGAGCCGGTGGTTGATGAAGCTGTGGAGCAGTCGGCTGATTGTTGATGGCGATAGTCTCACAGAAGACGCTGTGGCCAAGCAGTTACGAACGCAGTTCGTAATCCCGCATACAACGTTCGAAACACAGCTGCTGGCCATTTGAAAGCAGGCCGCATTGCGCTGATTTTCATACACTGGTATGAGTTCTGGTCGTTCAAAGATCAAGCTACTGAACGTAAATTTGCTAAGAAATCACAAACAAGCACCAAATACTGGAGACGAAGAACTGGATACTTGCATCAGAAGAAGCCAGTCCACATTCTCTTGGTTTGTCATGAGAAGGCGACATTTGGAGCGCATCTTCACAACGGGAAAGTTGGAGAGAAGTAAGGCAGTGGAGACCAAATGAGAGAAGCTGGACAGTTTGACATCAAGGCATGGAGGAACATAGGTAGCAGAAATGATTGACAGTACGTGACAGAAGGCTGTGGACAGACATAATCATCAACGCCACATATAAGAATCGTAATTGCCGCCAATGTTTTTGTTACCTAGGCACGTAAGCGGAACAACAACAAAATAGTAACATTGTAATCTTATTTGCATGTCGTAAGTGGCGACTCGGAAATGTTGGCGTGAGACCGGCAATTTCTTTTTGTACAAAACTTTGGCTGCAAAATCCAACAATTTTACAAATTTACCAACGGCTTGGTGGGATTTCACCGAGGACCTGCTTTCCATTGAGGGATGACGGGCAGTGGAAGAGGAAAAGTATCAGAATCATAACTACATTTTCTGCGTCTCCCTCCTCCTCCTCCCCTTCCATTTCGTCTTCGTTTTCATCTTTATTTTTGTTGTCTTGTTGATATTTCTGTTTGATATTTTCTTCCATAATTATCGCCAGCATAAGTAATTATTAAAAAAAGAAAGAAAGAAAGAAAGAAAGAAAGAAAGAAAGAAAGAAAGAAAGAAAGAAAGAAAGAAAGAAAGAAAGACCTTTTTATGTTATTTCATTGATTATTTGTCCAGACGCATGCCACATGATAATTGATATTTGGTCTATTTTGTCTTTTGTCAAGCTACTTGTCATGTTAAACCGGTATAAACTCCACTATGGATCAAGCACATGAGATATCTGACCGTCCGAAGTGGTCCCCCTTCCGGGCCGTCCGGATTCAAGACTCCCGTGTGTCTTTCTCGTTATGTATCCCTAACCCTATGCCGACTTTAAGACTCGTGTATCGCCAGTTGCAATCTTCTCATTAATTTGCCGTTATGTCGTTACTGACTACTCAACAGCAAACCTACCCAAGAGAAAGGGAAGTTACTGCACCATGTGGATTGGGACGTACCTTCTTCTTGCAGCACCTTTTACTATGTGTGTGTGTGTGTGGGGTGGGGGGGGGGGGGACTAGTTTCTTTTACGCAGGTCATTGGATCTATATCGGCGCCCCCGGCAATCACAAAGGACGCTGATTGCATCATGTTTACCTTTTTTCGCACCCCGTCCACAGCTGAATGAGCACATTCCTACGCGCGCCCACGGGACGCCTGCTGTGTCTCTATGTCTAGGCTATCTCCATTTCTTTGCTGACTGAGTCCTTTCTCGTTCATAGCTGCAGAAAGCGGTCCCTTTCATGGCGTCTTGCTCTGCCGGCAGCGATTTGCAACGCTACTTGACTGTTGTGGTGTTACTTCGGACTGTATATTTATGTTCTTATGTTCAATGAGTTGTTTGTTGTCTCGCGACTTCGCGGTGTCCATTGCTTGCTCAAGAGCTCCGTCTTGACATTGTGTCTGGTTAGGCCGGCGCGAGACGGCAAATGTTGTTTTAGAGGTTGGTTGTGTTGTGAGGCCGTCCGTCGTGACGAAGGTGTTGCGGACGCTGTTCGTGATCCCGTACACCCGCGTTCGAAACACAGCTGCGCGCGATTTGGCAGCAGACCGCGTTGGGCTGGTGTTTTACGAAAAGGTATGGGTACCGGTCGTTCAGAAATCAGTGGCAAACTACTGAACGTAACCTGTTTGTGATTTCTTGCCAAGTTTACATTCAATAGTTTGCCATTGCTTTCTGAACTAATAGCACTCATGCCATTGTATAAAAACAAGCACAATGCGGTCTGCTTCTAAAATCGCCCACAGCTGTATTCTGAACGCGGTATGTACGATTACAACTTGCGTGAGTAACACCTCCACCATAGAGCCAGTTGAAGCCAGAGCCATGGTCGTTTTATCTCATCTATGTATCCCATTATCATTCGAGTTATTTCAAAGCCAGTCTGGCATTTTCTCAGTAGCCTATCCCACTCGTTTCAACCCCCGAGAGTTAACGACTGCACTGGAGGGCCAATTGCTTAAGCATATCCTGTGCGGAGATGAAAAAGAATAGTCTGACTGCATAACAATCTTGTCTCAGAAGTGCGATCGGGTCACCATACTCTTGAAGATAGACTCGATCAATGTTAAATGCCGAGCCAAAGAGCACCGTACAGCAATATTTGGTATTTTCTGCTACTTCAGGAATGTACCAGCATATCTGCCATAGCCCTTTATATCTATCACCAACCCCCAGTTATTCACGCTGTAGACGATGGACAACAAATACAGAGGCTGTCTAGACTACGTTTCGCTTTCTGGTTAGATTTAAGGAAGTGTATCAGCTCGGCTTTAGCTTTGGGTTTCTTGTTTGCTTGTAGTCTCGCTACATCCACAATGGCTGCCAGCTCAGTGAGTACTTTGTTGTGGCGGCACGTAAATTGCCCTCGCCCCAGGTCTGTCTTAAACCCGGATATAGTCTGCTTCTCTCGATAAAAGGTGCATACAAGTCGTCGAACTTGTCCATTTCGCCAGGTTGGCAGCAGAATATTTGGCAATGAAAATTAGCCGTAAGGGTTCTATGTGCGATATGGTGCTCCAGATTTCGCCTTTGCAATGTCAGTGGAATGTCACTTCCTGAAAAGAAAGTTGATGCTAAAACTAAGGTAAATGATAATAAAATATGAGAATACGTGTCTTGGCTCATAAGTAATTCAACCGAATTTTTAGGACAACTGAAAGAATATTTGAAAACAACACCAAAATTTTCATAAATTTTAGTAAGGACACTGAATGAATTCACATAGCAAACATCAAAATGAAACAGAGAGAGAACTATTGATGGAAAGACAGCAGTATTCTCATCAAAAGTGTCCTTTAAAACACATGCTGTCGAAGCAAGTAGTGAGTGTTATTGTATTAGTTAGTTCACCCGTCCTTCAGTGCATTAGTCTTTAGACGATCTTTGCATGGGGAGAGGCATTGTTGAATGTTTTTCAATAAGTATAGCTTGGAGAGAGAGAGAGAGAGAGAGAGAGAGAGAGAGAGAGAGAGAGAGAGAGAGAGAGAGAGAGAGAGACAGACAGACAGACAGACAGACAGACAGACAGACAGACAGACAGACAGACAGACAGAGATACCTCATATAAAGAGCTATAGAGTTATGTGTAAGTAAAGGCATCCGTCACAATAACGAACATCCTTCCCGTACGTGCCGGGAACACATGGGCATGTTGCATTATCCCTAATCTATCTTGACATGATTACCTTAACAATACGCCCAGCTGCTACTTCCTTCCACATCGTGAAGTGGAAGCCATTCATGCGCAACGCCGATAAGCGTTGCGGTCATGTTTCACCATCTTACACGATCACCAGAGTCGTGGATCAGCTCCGTCATTTTGTCTCGACCACGTGGTTAAGCCATCTAGATATTTACTTCTCTGCCTTGCCCATTTTCTTCTCCCCACCATCTTGCCAGTTGTTACTAAGTTCTCTACTTTATATCTTCACATAACGTGAACACACCCCCCCCCCCCTCCACAAAAAAATGACAGTCTACGTGTAATTTCTCTAATCAGTTTGAGGTTCATTTGCCTCCTGTAGGACTTACTCATTGGTCTGTCTGTCTAGCTATGGTATTTCTTCTGCTTCTTCGTTCATCCGGAGTTTTTTTTCGGACGTGATTGCGTTGTGCCTGTTTACAGCAGAGCTGCGTTCTTGCGCCGTTAGGCCGACACATCCGACTTCTGCGGGCATTTGTTGACCGGGTTAACCTTCCCGGGCTATGGTATTTCAATACATTTTCCACAGAAACCACATTTCCACTGACGTTAGATATTTTTCAACTTGTCTGCTCATCGACCACATTTCACATCCTAACAAAAGTAAAAGTTCTACGTAGCACTTCAACACTTTTTTCTCGTTGCAGATGGCCTCTTTTTATTAGTCAGTTATGTTTTCCATTTTGCAAACAGTAGCCAAAGAAGATTGATAAACCAACACAGAACTGGCGTCGTTAGCCACTACACGCTGCGGGATTTGCTGAGGAGGGGATCCGAGCATTTATGGACTGAATGGTCCGATGTGCAATGAGGATGATCTGTCGACTAACTAATTAACTATTATATTGTAGTATTTATTTCTTCTTGATCATTGTCTACAATCAGTACTGTATAATATGCATATATAATGTTACTGATGTTATATCCCCCAATGTTGGTTCCTCTCATACTCATATCTTATACATTTGTACAAATATTTTCACTGGGTAGAAGATAATACGTGTCCGCTCCGTGGCGAAGGGGTTACCGACGCAGTTTGTAATCTTGGATACTCGCGTTCGAAACACAGCTGCTGGCGATTTGGCAGCAGACCACCTTGCGTGGGTTTGTTGCGAAATGGTATGGGTGCAGGTCGTTCAGAAAGCAATGGCAAACTACTGAACGTAAACTTGCCAGGAGATCACAAAAGCAAATAATGCTGGGGTTGATTGCACCGTCCTGTAAAGGATATGCAACTAACTTTATACAATAATACACCATGACAAAAGAAATAAGAAGCTGATGAGAATTTTAATATGAACGATAAAGATAAATACTAAAGGTAAAGATAGGGCTCCCTGGTGAAGAGGGTTAACGACTTTCTCCGTAATCCCCTATATCCACGTGGAGGAACACAGCTGCGCGAGATTCGGTAAGGGTTCCTGTCGAGTTGGTTACTGTAGCATGATGTCTTCAGACGTTCGCATCCCCAGTCCATTTTCATTTCTCAATACTCAGTAGTTAACCACGTAAGCCGTCTTGATACCCTAACTAAAAATAGAATCGTAGATTCTAGATCGAGAGAGGGTAGATGAATGGTGGGGACTCAATTTCATTGGGTAACCCTTGGGCTGGTAACGCTCCTTAATACATAATTAGCCCGCCAGTCGAAGCCTTGATTCCATCCCGTAAGAACGTGTTCAAGATGCAGTGGTAAAACTTGCCCAAAAGCATTCTTTAAGAGGTGGTCATCTGCACTCCAGGTACCTAAATCATTTAATATGTTATGTGTGTCGTATATTTTGAAGGGACTGGCAATCACTAAAGTGCATGACCCATCTCTGCTAAAGGTAGCTGGGCCCCATCCTCTTCTTATATGTAAATAGATCAAGAATACGACCCTTGAAAGATTTACAGACTCGGAATTGGTTATTTGTCTAAGGGTGTGTGGTCCTCTTTTAATAGAAAAGTCATCACTAGGTTTGTCCCCTGTCCTTCCACCTGGTATTTAATGGTATAGCTCACGAACCGCCTTCTTCCATCTTAAGAAATTGTCTGAAAAGACTTTCTCAATAAGAATCAGGTGCAATATAACATGGATTTGGAACAGTTAAAGATGAAGAGTCTCCTGTTCTTTCTTTATTAAGAATTTATCTTATGTGAATGTGTATTTGTTAATTAAACATTAAACAAACACAAGTGAGCATTGAGACATGTTCTACACAACAAGATAGAGATTTTTCCCACAGATAGTTTGGACTGACAAATTAAATGGAAGAGATCTTCACATTTAAACAAATTTATTGACTGTGCCAGTGTCTTTTGGCCTATTTGACATTTTCTTCTTTTTTTTCATCAGCTGTTGACATTTACAGAATGAAATAGAAAAAAACTTTCATAGGACCAAGTATAGTCAGTCAATAAATAATAACATTCATTGCATAGTGAGATGTTTTAACTACCAAATGTGTTATAGTTAAGAAGTTCTACATCCAACAATAGATCAAGAAAATCATTTTCTGAGAGGGTGAAGTTTGTGTGAGTGATAAGAAAACCTGGTGTGATGAGATGTGGATAAGCCTGGGTCCATGGTCTGATGGATCCACTTCAGGTTGGGCCAGTTTAGCTTCACTGAAGACTTCTCATTCTCTGCTTAAGGCTGGAGTCATCTGCCATCACAGGTGTTGATCATCTCATTCACTCCTCTTCCCTCCTTGTTGGTTAGGTGTGGCACCAAGACATCACTGTTTAAAATTCATACAGGTATGTATAATCCATTACAGCATGTTCATAGTGTGAACACAACATAACTGTCATGGTCTTATATGTGTAAGGAAGAATGTAAGTGCCGGTATGTAAGCGAGAGTCAGTGTAAGCATAGCTGAGGTAAAGGGCAGTAAGAGACACCACGGCTTGGCTAGCGGACGGTCAGGCAAGAAGCCCGTGAACAGAGCCACGTGATGTGGGAAGGTCAACGAGGAGAGAAGCAGTGTGTGTGAGGCAGCGAATAGGGACGGACGTGGGGAGATCTAGAGAACGCTAGAACGATAGTGGTTGTGACGGATAGATGGAGATGAACGTTGTGTATTGATATTCGAGGAATGTACTAACTGTGATATGTGCGGGATGATGTGAAGTTGTGATTGTGAATGATTATGCGGGCGAGAGTGTAAAGATCGCCATTGTGAGCTAGCGCGTGGCTGTTGGTGGTGAACGATTGTTTGAGCGTGAAGTGCGACCATGTTGTCAGCCTGTAATATATATTGTAATAAATGATTGTTCAGGAGATAGCTCCTGCCAGTTTCCGATTGCATTCATGTGTTATTAGTAGATGTGTCGTAGATGTTGTAATATGCCTGTCCAAGTCCAGTGGGCTAGACGGAGCCAGTAGTTAGGACTCTGACAGGTATAATGTGTCAGAAGTACACATGAACCACATTCCCAAGGTAAAACGCACAAAAGAACGCTACTTTTGTAAAGAAGAAGAAGACCTATTGCATAATATATATTAGAATTGTAAATTAAAGATGTGTCAATAGAGTCAGAACGAAAATAACATCATTTCTTTCCACAGCAGGTTTCAATTCTACAAAGCGACCGACGTAACCAGACCAGGTCAGCGGTAACCAACACGAGAATCACGTTCCTGTACATCAAGCGTTCGAGTAGTCAGCAGAGAAAGATAAGTTGATTAATTTTGATTGCTAAGTACCCAAATCTGCATTCTTTGATTTGCTTGTATAAATACCATCATTAGTGGATTTGAATAGTAATTAACAGATAATGTCAGAGGAGGAATACCAATCATACTTTTGGGGCATAACTCATTATAGAAAGTTGCAAAAATGTTTCGAAAGTACACGGGCACATGATAAAGCAAAGTGTAATATAAACCATAACTTAATGCATGAGTGGACACAGAATTTTGAAAAGAAAATGCAAGAATACAACATCCCAAATGTGCATTGGGGTAAATGGTACAGAGCATACTTACCAATAAAATACAAAAGACTTGAAGAGATCATACCAGATATGTCAAGTGAAGACTATGAATATTATAAAACAAGGATATTAAAACACTATCTAACCTCTGTCGAGACTCTAAAAGTAGAAGTACAAAATGTGAAACCAGCCACAGACAAGTCATTCACCCAGTATATAAGTGAATTAGAAGAATCTTTCAAAAAACTAATATTGGTAATTAAACATTCAGACGACAATCAAGGAGTAATAAATTTCTTGCTAATAGAAAAACTAAAAGCAACACTACCAGCCGAATGCGGAAAATATTTAGAAGAACATAACAAAGAACCTATCAAAAACTTACTAGGAAAATGCCGCGAATATTACAACCAAAGTTTAAACCTGGTTAAGAACACTCAACAGGAAAGTACTGTGAAAGCAACGGCATCTGCAGCCACAGATTGTCAAAACAAACCACATAAAACAAAACCAGTATTGTGCAAACATTGTAGCACTCCACATACAGAAAATGGAATATGCGATAAGAATCCCACTTATCAAGAATACCTAAATACTATTATAGCACAAAAACTGGGGAAGGTAAATCAAAGGAAATATAGAACAAAATGTCATTTTTGCCTTGCTTATGGCCACAGACGTTTTGAATGTGAAGGTGTGAAAAGAATACAGAAAGCAAAAGCAAATGCAGCCATAAACATTACAACAGACATTTCAGCAAAGAACTTAGAAAAAGTAAACATCACAGAGACGAAAACAAGACCAAACACTGCAAATTCAGAACAAGCTGAGTTTTACCCATCAGACTTTGTACCATATTTTAATAATGTTGTTAACATCACTCTACCTCATTCCTTATTAAAAGAAGGTAATACTCAACAAGAAAGTGAGGAAATGAACAAAACCTCAAGACTGTCGTTAGGAAAACTAACATTCCATGAAGGATACATCAATGACACAGTATGCACATGTGTACGCGACACAGGGTCCTGTCTTATCGGTCTTCGGAAGACCCTAGCTGATCCTAAAGACTACTTAGATGAGTACATCTATTGCAGAACTGTTTCAGGGACATTAGAGAAATATCCTATGGCATGGGCCAATATAAAATCACCTTTCCTATCAGGCAGAGTAACTTGTGCTTTATTAGACAATCCATGCTGTGATTTATTAATTGGAAATGTATTAAATGTGACAGACTACACAGAGTCCAAAACTCACACAGGGAAAAAGGTTAATACCACAACAAGCACTGCCTTAACTACACCACTCATCATACAACAACATGATGAAAAGAACAAAGTACCACACCATACCATCTTACAACAAGAAGAAACAGAAACTGGTGTGTATCATCACAAAGGAAAAGGTGCAGAAAACAAGCATTTCACAAGGGCAAGGAAAGATCACAAATCATCATGGGACATACTATACCTCCTGTACTCCCTGTTAACTACACACATGCCCAAGTGCACACAGTGGATGGTTATACTTGCACTACTCATTGTAAATACAAAACAAATGTCTTCACAGACAGTTTTATTCACACATCATCATGAAGCAACACAGATGATATTACTCATGACAAGCCAGCAGACTTTGTTACTTGTATCATTACTGTTGAACCAAAGTTTGTTGTTACCACTGATAAACTCTATGTCAAATCAACTCAGACACATACCTATGCTGAACAATGTAAATCATCAGTCGGTGGAATTACTGGCAAAAATCAGCAATAAATTACCCTACATATTTTGGAAAATATACACAAATTGCAGAAACGCATACAAACATGCACGATTACATTTCAAAACTATACATGGTGTATTATTATTATTTGAACTATTGAATGTATACACACATGTACGAGTGCAGGTTTGGAGATAGCACTCAAAATGATCTCAACATGAAAATTGAAAATCCCCACCCTTCGGAAAATTTTAACCGTAACCCACTTTATATCCTTAGATCCAGTAACTCCAGAGTTGCCTTGTCTGCTGTACAACTCCAGCGCTATGATACTAGCACACTCCATTGTACGGACCAACATAAACATTTCTTCAACGTGAAAATTGTCATCAACAGAACAGTAAGATTCAACATGTGATTTCAGGTATCAAACAGTAAGATATACCCATATTGACTTTGTTTCAAACGAATATCTACAGAATTCACCTTTTGAAATCGACTAACAACGACGACAGCTTCACAAATACAGACATTCATTTCCGGTGATCAGTTTAATGAACCAGATGCCAACCTACAAACTATGGCAAAGACAGTCACAGACAGACGCACCAGGGCCACACTCAAAATTAAGGCCACTGAACTTAATTAATTCGTGTTTTATACGTGTGAATTCCAGCAATTTTACAAAATGGACTTACAAATTGTCCAAACTTGGTGAACAGTCTTAAGCACTATACAGAAGGAAAGACAATATCATGATATATAGAAGACGTTAATAACCGGTTCAGAAAGAAGAAATGCCAAACATTCCAGCACCACAATGAACATTGAACACTGTTAAGTGAATTCCGTGTGCATGGCTTTCACAGGACAAGAACGGTATCCTATGTGTGCATAAGGGCATCGACGATGTATATTTTATTGTATATGTATTAACTGTATGACATCCAATGTCTAATTTTATTATTATAATACTTTGTATTGTTATAATGTGATATGTACATATGAGCGTAAGTATAGTGGCGAATAGAATAAGTTGTAAGGCTGAGAATCAACGCCTGGCAGTCCCAATGCGCGAATGTTACCAAACTTGCCTTCGCGTATGCTGGATAGCCCGACGAATGACGCTTAGCAATAGTGATATAGAATTAACATCAGAATATGGTAACGAGAAAGAACATACCAACAGGGTGATGTCAACCAAAGAGATTAATAAGAAACTCTCCATCACAGTAAACGAGGTGTACCCAAAGGGAAACAACTCACGGTCCGACATAAGATGAGGTAAGGGGGACTATGACATACATGAAGTATATTCGAACCATGACCACAACATTGACATAGCGTGCTCATAAAGAATCGAGTAGTATGCATTAAATAGAGACGAGGGGAACCACGTCTGAATAGAGAGAAAATCTAAGAATGCTGTAAGAGGAAGTTGTAGCCTTATTCGAGGCGTAAACCAATGGAGAATCCTTAAACCAGCATAGCCACAAGAACTATGAGATGATAATGCACAGACAATCGATTGAGAAATATGAACAGAATGTAATGTCTCGGAGTGGTGGTTGAAAATATAACGAGGTATGACAAGTAGACCCAACCAGAACATTTGTCAGACCACGACAAAAACCTTGAGAGAAACCTCAATACCGAAAAAGAGATAACAATGTTTGAAGTTAATCTCGGAAAAGATCAGAGCAAAAAGGGACGCAAGCACGTACTTATTATCATATAATCCCCTGACAAGGTTAGAAAGAGGGACCAAGAGTAACAACAACAGAATGTGTCACATTTCCAAGAGTAAGTGCCACATTGGTTGTGCGGGGGGAGAATGTCATGGTCTTATATGTGTAAGGAAGAATGTAAGTGCCGGTATGTAAGCGAGAGTCAGTGTAAGCATAGCTGAGGTAAAGGGCAGTAAGAGACACCACGGCTTGGCTAGCGGATGGTCAGGCAAGAAGCCCGTGAACAGAGCCACGTGATGTGGGAAGGTCAACGAGGAGAGAAGCAGTGTGTGTGAGGCAGCGAATAGGGACGGACGTGGGGAGATCTAGAGAACGCTAGAACGATAGTGGTTGTGACGGATAGATGGAGATGAACGTTGTGTATTGATATTCGAGGAATGTACTAACTGTGATATGTGCGGGATGATGTGAAGTTGTGATTGTGAATGATTATGCGGGCGAGAGTGTAAAGATCGCCATTGTGAGCTAGCGCGTGGCTGTTGGTGGTGAACGATTGTTTGAGCGTGAAGTGCGACCATGTTGTCAGCCTGTAATATATATTGTAATAAATGATTGTTCAGGAGATAGCTCCTGCCAGTTTCCGATTGCATTCATGTGTTATTAGTAGATGTGTCGTAGATGTTGTAATATGCCTGTCCAAGTCCAGTGGGCTAGACGGAGCCAGTAGTTAGGACTCTGACAATAACAAAACAAAAATGATAAGATCAGAAGAAGTACTGTTGTGTTACTTTGGGGTGGGTCAGAGATTATTACACTGGATGCAGCTTCTGTTGTCTGGTACCTGCTGTATGCATTTCCTCAGTGGACCTGTAGTTCAGTGAGTAGTGTACAGTCAGACACAGATAAGAGTGATAATGTGATGTTCCCTGAATCATGGTAATCAAGCTGACAGGCAAGATCAACACAAGTATGAGATGCATTTGTGTAAATGGTATACATTTGAACATCCACATTACTCTATTTGTTCTACATTGTGTATATAATTGTTTATCTGTACTTTCCAAGGCAACTACTTCCTATTCTAAATCATTTCCTTGTTCCTGCTGTTGTGGTGTGGAGTTGTGTGGTGTGAAGTGTATTGTGTTGAGTTAACTTCTGTTGTGTGGGGTTCCATAGCTTGTACTAATTGTCCTCACATCTACATCAGTTAATATGAGTTTAACTCATCTAGTGTGCTTTTATTGTGGTTCATGTCCAACATACAGAATTTCTGATGTGTATTTGTTACAAAATGTAATCTATACAAGGTCATGACACAATATATTAGAAAAAAAATTATTACTTAAAGTATTTTTCCCTAATACTCTCCTCCTCTCTGTCTACTTATACTTCTCCTACATCTTTTACCAGTGCATATCATGTCCATTCTGTTGGCGACACAGTTGGCTATAGACCAAGGTAATTTTCACCCTTTAGTCTGAGCAGATTAAGTAGGTCGGCTATCACAAAGATTAAGTAGGTCGGCTATCACAAATGTCGTTTGTGAACGTAAACCTATTTTAAGCAATGCAGTTGATGTAGTGCGTTGTCTAAATAAAATCTGACACATGAATAAACTAATTTCTATCAAATACTATTTGTTTTCAATTCGTAAAGAGAAAAGGAAGAGTGTAATTCCTGTTTCAGTTCTTTAGATTGCAAAATAGACAGAATTAAGTACATTTTTAAAGCGAGGTAGTGTTTCGTTTGCACCAGCTGACTGTCTCTGCAGAAGCGTTTTCTAGAATTGTTTGATGAAAAGCATTTGAGTGCATTGGAAATTTCACCTCATACATTATTCTGTGATAGATTATAGTCATATGCACATAGTGAAGTTGTTAGATGTAGTGTAGAAAGTCAGAGTTTTCCAGTTTTGAGAAATTATAAGATGTCGGTTTTGCCGGGGAAGTGGCGCCAGTATTGAAGTTGCGATCGGCAGTTTTTCACATTTTCAGAGATTTATTTTATCAAAAATACAATTCATTGGACGCACAACACTGGATACCTTTACGTTATACATCTTGGTACCACTTAGATCTGAGAATCACACGCCTACCTCAGACTAGATCAAACTGCCCGTTGTAAAAGTTTGAAAGTTGGACAACACATAGCTTTGGCGACTGCTCGCTCGCTCTGAAGTCATAGAAGTGCGCGGTTTTATTAAAGCGGCGCCCGAGCTGGGGGACGCTATATCCACGTGATGTGTCTCTACCAGTCACATTCTATTCTGTTGACGCTAACTTTTCTATTCTTATCCTGGCATCTGTCTGTCATTAGTATCGCTTAGTGAGTTCGATGTTCTACGGTGCTGTAATTGTTTTG
>JACEFZ010024186.1:0-24139 GCA_014155875.1 Cepaea nemoralis | reverse complement strand
AAAATTAAGTTAATTTTTGGGCTTTTAAGGGCAAAAAACAAATTTAGCCCTATCTCAGATACTGGGTTTGAGGTATATAGTGTCCAGCCTCCACATATAATAAGCCACGGAACAGCGCGGTGTGGTGGCCAGCCTACACTCCAGCTAGCTTCTTTTGTCAAACAATTCCCTGGAAAATTCCAAGAAATTAAGATACCTATTTGATGACGCTGAATACTCCAGCAGTGATGGATGGACATAGGAATCATGCCAGTGTTGAGAATTGAATCCGGGCCTTTGGTTTGGAACGCAAACTCATTAACAACAAACCTACCGGGGCCCCTCTGGCTAGTTTCAGACGCCGGAAATCATTGTGCGCTTCCCTATATACACTAGATAGCGTTAAAGTGGACGTAAGTAAGTAAGTATAGGGCATCCTAAGGAGCAATTGGGCACACGATGCTTAGATCAATATTGTTATAGATTACACGGCCCACGGTTGGTGATGTGGCCTGTATCACGCCAGGCCGCCTTGACTTCAGAAGACATTCCCCGGTGTTCGTTTTAGATTCGATAAACACGACACCCCGGTTTCATGTTAATAAATCCGCCCCAATGTGGGTTCCACCCCTTTACCACAGCCACGCGTCTAGTCACTGTGGATACCACATCTGCCAAGTGGGAGGGACACTGTGATAAATATCTCACTGTCAAAGAGTTACTATGTAAAAATATGGGAGGTGGGAGATGCGAGAAGAAATCCCGTTCTTTCTTGTTATCTTTCTAGAAGTAGAGGAAACAGAATCATGAAAAATTGATGGCATCGGAGGAGTAATTGCTATAAAATAAATCTCATTGACACAAGCAGTCTTGAAAATAATTGGATGTGTAGCGGATAGTCTTGTCTTGTGCGGAATCAAATGGTCAATATGACATGGCAACAGAATATGTCCATTTCCACTAGCCCTAATCAAAGCGGTTTTCCCCTTTCCCTTGAGTCCCCCCCCAAACCCCCCCCCCCCCCCCCCCCCCCCCCACCGCCAATCTAATAATCTCCGGTAGCAGGATTTCGTGTAAAGCCTCTTGTCATTATCTGGATGTCAATTTCAGTTTATGTCACATTTGCTGCTTGATTATGTTCGCCGGGAGCTGCGACAGTATGGCTGGCGTTATGTTATTGCACTCTGAGTACAACTCGCTGGATGGAGTGATAAGTCGAGCAGTCTGATTTCTTTACTTCTTATGGCTAAGTGACCACGCATTGTGGACGAAATAATAGAGCCACGTTAATTAAGCCAAGAGGGTTGGTAATGTCGTCTTCTGTGTTTCTTAATTAATACTTGTTTTCTGGCAATGGCTAAAACATTACTCTTAGGTTCTTTGGATATGGCTGTTTTCCTTCTGTAACAACGTCTTAGGAATGACAGTGTCGTGACCTATAGTTGTTAGATTATACGGTCATGAACACAGTAGTGCAGGCTTTAACTCCTAGTTGATGTGGGCTTTGTCTCATACAGCAGGACTCTGGTGTCCACCAGATCTCGTAACATCAGCAGCAGAGAGTTTTCAGGGGGGGGGGGGGGGATGGACACGACGATATCAAAATATCTTTGATAAGGTA
Source organism: Cepaea nemoralis (assembly GCA_014155875.1). Lineage (NCBI taxonomy): Eukaryota > Metazoa > Mollusca > Gastropoda > Stylommatophora > Helicidae > Cepaea > Cepaea nemoralis. Next base: position 22,539 of record JACEFZ010024186.1, on the reverse strand, counting down.
TGTGAATATGGATAACTATTACTTAGTTAGTTAGTCGACAGATCATCCTTGTTGCACATCGAACCATTCAGTCCATAAGGGTTCGGATTCCCTCCTCAGCAATTCCCACAGCACATAGCGGCTCACGACACCAGTTTTGTGTTGGTTAATTACTCTTCTTTGGCTTCTCGCGTAGTGTTCTTGTTTGGCTATACCTCTTTTAACTTGCTGTTCTCGCAGGTTGACCATAGTTGTAGATTCCCAGTCATCGCTTGGTTCTCGTAAACGACTTATTTCTCGTAGAACAATCAGAATGTCTACCTGGTCCATGGCTCGTCCGCCTTCCACAGTAGCCTTACCTGCGAGCTTGTCAGCCCGCTCGTTTCCTTATGCTCCCGCATGCCCTGACACGAAGATGAAACTAATCTTTGCCAGCCGAGACCACTCCAGAGACAGCAGCCACTCTCTTCGGAACCACCCCATCTCTATCCTCCTGGGCATACTCATTGAGTCACTAAGGACACAAGCCCGATTGAATGTCTGTGTCTCGAGCCATGTTATTGCTTTACTTACTGCCATAACTTCCATAGTCAGGCTGCATGTGGTCAAAGCAAAAGCGCCAGACTCTTCCTTCACAGTTTTACCTCCGGCCTGAGCCGTAAAAGCCAATGAACTTCTCACTCCTCGGACGACCGACCCATCCGTGCAAATGACAGCATTAACCTCTAAAGAATTCTCGAAGATCAAAGCCTGTACTTCCGCTTCCACAGCTGCTGGATTTTCATCTCTGCATTTCCTGTCTAGTTGGATGCAAACAGAAAAAGACGTATATAACTCTGTTGGCACTTGTACCCACTCTCCTTCAGGTTCTAAGTCCTCAAGTGAACACACCTGCTGAAGAATTCTTCGGCTTGATCCATTCACGACATCCCTCTTTTTAACCCGCTGCCCTTTACCTTCTTAATCTCGCAATGCAGTGGGTGTTTGTGTTTGCGTTGACTCTGAGATAGGCACGTGCTTGGCACATTTGTATTCTGTCCCTCATGTTTGGAAAATCAAGAAAGTAGCGCTTCGCCCTGCATGATGTATCTCTTGTACATCCAAGAACGATGCGCATGGCTTCGTTCTGTATCCTTTCCATCCTATCTAACTGCTTATGGCGGAGAGTAATCATCGCCATCGCATACTCCAGAACAGAAAGGAACAGCCCCTCGTAAAGAAGACATCGATGGCGCTGCTCATAGTTTGTGGCCGCTATCACCCGCATCGCAGCCAAACCCCGCTTGGCCTTTGTTACCACCTGGTCTACATGCTCAGTATAAGCTAGGCTTCGATCAAATCGTATCTCCAGGTAATTCATTGCCTGCGTTCTTTCCACAGTCTCTGAACCCAGATTTTCAGTTGGCGTTGGGGTGTTGACAATATGGCTATTCAAAGAGAACCATGTCACTGTTGCCTATGTTGGGTTGACCATTGCCCCAGCTTCAACACACCTAGTGCTAATGCGATTGAGTTCGGTTTATAGTTCCACAGTAACCTGATCTCTATCCTTGCCCTGACGATACACTAAAATATCGTCTGCATACGACAATGTCCTCCCCGGTCCTATGATTTGCTCGCTGGTGATTCTCACGGTGTAGGGCGTTGAACAGCACCGGAGATATCTGCATAACTCTTAATAGTATTTAGTGGTCAAATTACCATAGAACTGCTGTCCAATGTTTCGACCTGTACTATTTTTTTCTATTTATTTAAAAATAAGACTAGTACACATATAACATTCTATATATCTCTTCGAATAGAAATTTACCAATAATTATGTTCATTCTGACATTTCTTTTGCTGTGGGTCACAATTTTTATCCAACAATAATTGACCAACATTATGTATTATATATAATGGTCGCATAAGACGTTACAGCCTTATCCTATTGCGGGGGAATGCAACCTAAAGACTGAATGTCATGGCAAGGCAGACCAGGCCCTAAGCTTTGGTTGGCAACTGGCTAGGATCGAAGCTTGGACAGTTGGGGCATTGCTTTGCTGATCCAGCAGCTTGTGCAGCTTGTCTTGTTCCAGACGTATTGGTGTTACTTTTCCTCTGGAGTAAACTAGGCAGGCTGAGAGAGGGATCATGCTGCAAGGGCAACACATGGTCTCTAAATCCAGCCCAGGCTTTGTGTTATGAAGCGGTATAAACTATTTTACAAACTATCGTCCTGTCAAGACGGCAAGCCGCCAGTCAATACGTTACACTGTTTACCGATAACAAATAAACAGTTAAGATGTATAAACTGAATTATCCTCAAATAATAAAACAGTAGGTGGATCATGCAGTAGTCAAGTTATTTGTTATGGAAATGTTCAGGGATATCACAAAAGAGAGTTAATTTGGAGGCACATAAAGAATGCGACAAACAGGACAACAGAGAATTCCTCCACCCGCACCGTTGCTGCCGCGCCATGTGTACATAAAGCTGGCTGCGTGTCATTGGCAGGGTGTTGCAGTCAATCGCAACATTTAATGGCTGTTTGTAATTTACAGAGACAATTTAGTTCAGTAGATGCCATTGGCCAGTCTCCCTGGCCTATGCGTTAAATGACTTTCTCAGCAATCCCGTTTATCTACGTAGGGTAACGCGGCGCGCGAGAATTGAAAGCGGTTCTCTCCGCGTTGGTAACTTACGGGATAAATGAGCCGGCCGCTCAGAAAGCAATGGCAAACTACTGAGAGTAATCTTGCCAAGAAATCAACGACAGCTGTAAAATGCTGGTGTTAACAGCGATGTGCTGTAAAAGGATATGCGGGGGAGAGAAAAAAAGATGATACCATTGCTTTCTGAACGACCGGCGCATCAACCCATCGAAAACAATGCCGAGCGATCTGCTTCTTTACCGCCCTCGATCATTTCGAATCCTGGATCAGGAATTGTGGAACTAGGCGCCTCACTATCCCCTAAGCCAGGGCGCTACTAGGCGCCTCACTATCCCCTAAGCCAGGGCTCCACTAGGCGCCTCACTATCCCCTAAGCCAGGGCGCCACTGAGTACATAGCACCTTCACAACAGTTAGGTCAGTATATATGTCCATATGGGAGGTCAGTAAGTTAGAATGGATAAGAGCGTTCGTTCTTGAACATCCGGTGTGCTGATGCCGTGCTAGTTGGATCAACCCATACAACGAGCAGTCTCTATATTCCGAAATGTTGACTTCTCGTTCTTGACTTGGAGAAGTATATTACAGGTACCTCTAAAGTTGGAGTGGGTCCACCTGATGGCGAGGAACACTGGTAATTGGGAAAGCTAAACACCCGCAAACATCAGTCCAGTGCACTAGAAGTAGTAGCTGGTGTATGGACTACGCTTGAGTTCAATGCCAGCTAACGAAGGAAAAAATGCCCATAACCAGGACTGTTGAATTCGGTACATCAGTAAACCACATGTTCACAATCGACACCCGTGTGGAGTTTCAGGTGTTTATTTCTGCTATAGGTTGTACTGTTTATGGCGTTTATTTAGCTTCCATTTAAACCTAATTGCGGAACTTCTCTTTATTTCACCTTACTTCTTGCACGGAACAAAAAAATCCAGCCATCCCTCTCAAGGACAGTTCTGACAAGAATGCGCAGTGAGGTTGTAATATAACAAAAAAGATTGCCTAAGGTGCATTGAGCGGCTCTGAAATGCAACCAAGTAAACCATCATGGACAGTGCTTGCGATAGGATACATTAACTACGTTTCTAATATAATCACAAGATATGCCACGCACAATAGAGCTGGCTGCATTTCTGGCCTACATTGTCTCACATGTGGCTTGATGCCTTGAGCAGAGCTACCGAGTTAACAAACTCGTATGTTACTTGAGGTCCTTCTTGTATTGCTGAGCTCTGAAAATATATGCGTTGTTAAAAGAATAACAACAATTTAGGTGGGTATAAATTATATTATTTAATGTTAAAACTATAGAATGGAGTTTTAAATGATATTATTTTAAATGAGTGAAAGCAGGGAATTGTAACAGTGTAACCCACGATGCCGGTCTCCGTGTTCAAAGGCTTGCGAGCGCGGTTCGTGAGCTGCTTACCAGGCGTTCGGAACGCAGCCGCGACCGATTTGTGCAGCAGACCGTGTCGCGTTGTGTTATAACGTGTTGGTATCGGAGTCGGTCGTTCAGAAAGCAATGGAAAACTACTGAACGTAAGAATTTGCCTAGTACATCAACAACAGCTGAAAAATGCTGGTGTTGACTGCAACGTCCTGCAAGGGATATGCAACATTAAAAAAAAAATACTAAGATGTCTGTTGTAAGAGACGGCCGAGAAGTTTGCGCTCTTGTGTTACGACCACCCTCTGGGAAAGCAAGGAATATTCACACTGTAACCTATCATTAGTGTTGTATGATGCAATGAACGATGTTTCCACACATGTGTTACTGCTACCATTAAGGGAAGCAAACATAGTAACACACTGTAACCTGCGATACATGTCGTAGGATGCGACGAATGAAGGTTGGACATGGTGCCGTCTTCCCTATTCCGTAGCTATAACATCTAACCAACCATGAACATGTCTCAAGATACAGAAAACAGTATAACAAGTACCTCTGACGCCAGAGTGGGTTCACCTAAGGGAGAGAGACACTGGTAATAGGGAAATCTAAACCACAAGCACAATTAAGTTCAATGCTACTAGTTTAGTTTTTAGTTTAGTTTCACTACGCAAAGTATTTCAGCTACTAGAAATAGCGTTATGACCTACGATTGAGTTCAAAGCTAGCGAGTGCCAAAAAAAAAATAACCAAACCAGCAAAGATCTTTCTAGAAGAGGTATCGCGCGATGTCGAGAAAGCGCAAAGGGTACGGATCCTTCCTTTCATCTAGCTGAATTTTCCGAATTGATGCATGGGAATTCCACAAAGCGTTCGGATTTGTTGTTTTTTTTCCTTTAATCTAGCTGCATTTCTAGAATTTTCAACTGAAAATGCCAAAAAAAGCATTCGGATAGCATATTTTCTTCCCTTCATATAGTGACATGTCTAGAACTGGCACCTGGGAAGTTAGAATCATGTTTGAATTAAGAAAAGACAGCACAGGTGGCAGGGAGTTCAATGGACGTCTCTGACAGGGTAAAAGAAATAGAGGAAGACCCACATACACGAAGAAGAGACAGAAATGGATAATCTGGGGAGGATATAAAATAATAAGATGCTTGGAATGAGTCGGTTGAGGGCCTATATCCCTGTGTGGGATGAAGTGCAACAAAAACAGAATGTGTCTGATATAATTATTCAAACGCATAATTGTTACCTGTCGTAGTGCACAGAGCAACGATTTTAAGGGATATTTACTCAAACTATTTTCATCTTAAGACGCATCTTTGGGCCCATTAGGGATACACAAAGTGGAGAGGGGAAAAAGAAGAAGCAACAAAGACATTTATGATCTGTTTAGTCCCTGTTCCCACTGGTATCATGAAAGCTAATAGACTGCAGTTGCTGGAGCATATTGAAAGATTGAAGATAATAGGGAAACAAAAGTCGCTTACACTCAGGAAATAAATGACCGTAGACCCCGAGGTAGACCAATAAGACGGTGGAGAGATAATATACATGCAGATCTACAAGCACTTGGAATCAGCTACTGACAAGAGAAGGTCAACCAGAGAGACGAATGGAGACGGTTTGTATCTGCAGCAAAGAACCTCAATGGCTCGGAATGCTGAAGAAGAGAAGATTTTCATCATCACCATCATCAGTGTGGGCGATCATTCTTCTTCTCATTCTGATATCTCCAACGGCTTGTTGTAGCATGGTTATCAGACATATATCAACGGTGATTTTCCCTGGCCATACACTAGTTTGTGTATAGTTTTCTCCACAAGTATTTTTATTATAAAAGCAGACCTTGCAAGGTAGCGGGGCAAGGGAACCCGAAGAGCGTAGAGGGGGAAATATAACCAGTACTGTGAAGGACTAACTAGAAGGAGAACAAATTGGGAAAGAATATAAACATTCATACACACAAATCGGGACGCTAAATTAAAACCCGATGCTGCAGAAGAAATTTTGAACGATGCCAATTCCCCCCCCCCCCCCCCCCCCCGTAAATACAAAAGGTGAGTAAGTAATTACGCGTGATCCCTCTTACTCACCCATGGCCATTCAGTGAGCTTTGAGGTATTTTAAAACTATCCCACCAACTAACCAATATCCATAGTTTTTAAATCACAATAATATAATCATTACGAAAATAACACTCCCAGGTGGTTTCATGTTGTTTTTATAAATTTGAATACTGTTCTTTTTCCCTGCTTTATCAAACAGTGACATTCTGTTTATCCCACCACCTGTATTGAAACTCACCCCCCACCTCATGCCACGAGTATAAAAGGGCACTTTAAATTTATGAAAAAACTGTCTCTCTATTGCTTCCCTCCCAATCACAAGCGTTTTAATTAGTTTAATGTAGCTTTTTTCCTCTGGAATGTGAATATTCACTTATGGGCAGATTCTTTGATTTTCCCTAAAAAGCTAGATACAGAAAAGACAAGACGTTGTGGAAAGAAGTTGGCTTGATCCCGTTTGTGTATATTTTCACCGCGTATCTTCTCTTTCAAAAGCTCTCGCCAATACACGCATAATGACGGGATCTGTCGAATAACACAATGTCCACGATCCTGTAAATGCTGACCGGTCAATGTTCACCCGTCATCTGGGACATATTCTCAGCGGAGCACTCATTTACATACGGGGTTGGGAAAATATGGCACTCGAGCCTGTGAGGGTGGACTTGAGGGCCTGGGAAAATCTTTAGAAAACTATGCACGTAGCATACTTGATAGAAGATGTTTATTCCTAATGAAGGAAGACAAAAAAGCAACACGAAACGGCGTGAGAAAGAAGCATTACCTAATGATGGAAAAGGAACAATATCTGACGACGGAAAAGAAAGCATTACCTAATCATGGCAAAGGAACAATACTACCATGGAAAGAACAAAAATATCTAACCATGGAATAGGAACAACATCTAATAAGGGAAAAGGAAGCCATTTCAAACGATGGAAAGGGAAGCAATACCTAAACGTAACTTGGGAAAAGGAAGACATTTCTAGCGATGAAAGAAAGGAAGCTATACCAAAGAATATGTATTCTATTTTGGTTGGACGAAGCTGTGTTACATCTGTGTAGCATATATTCATGTTTTCATGCATGTTTTTGGTTTTGATTTATAAAGGTACAGTTAGTGTAGTGACTGTCACGCATGACTACCGGTTCTATGCTCATGGATTCGAATTTGCAATGGAATGATGTTCCAAATTTGCCTGGGCTTGGGACCTAGCCTAAAATGAGCAACAGGAAATGTCGCTTAAAGAAAAGACGGCGCAGTTATATTTACCACATCATCTCCCGAGAGTAGATTGGTCTATACAAATCTGCGGATTGTGCCATATGGCCAGTACGTTTAACGCGTGTAGAAATAGACCTTTAATTTATTTTAACGGTTATTTATTTAGCAAACATTCATTTGTTTTTGGCTGTTGTAAAGGTATTAATCTGTTGATCACTTCAGGTTTATAAACTGGCATGTATAATAACTATAATAACTATTATAACTTATTGATGACGAAGTGAATGTAGAATATCCAAGCCCAGCGCGGCCTTTGGCAGACTATACAAGAATGTATGGGACAAAATTGGAATAAGCCTGCAAACAAAGCTAAAAGTCTACAAAGCAGTTGTATTATCCACACTGCTATATGCTTGTGAAGCCTGGACTGTTTATCAGCGACAAGCTAGGAAATTAAACCACTTCCACACAGTCTGCCTTAGGAAGCTACTGAAGATTAAATGGCAAGAGAAAATCCCAGACACTGAAGTCCTAGAAAGAGCGTCAATGCCTAGTATCCACACTCTACTAATGAAGAATCAGATTCGCTGGGCTGGTCACTTGACTCGCATGCCAGATCACAGGCTCCCTAAACGAATTTTTTACGGCAAGTTGCGTTGTGGTAAACGATCCCAAGGCGGCCAGAGAAACGCTTTAAAGACACTCTGAAAATCCTCACTGAATGCTTTTAGAATTCATCGTGACACCTGGGAGACTGGAGCCAGAGACCAAAATTCGTGGTGTGCATCATTACGCAAGGGTGCAGTCACTTGTGAGGCAACCAGGACTGCAAGAGCTGTGAACAAAAGGCAGGACAGAAAAACTACTGCAAGTAATCCTCCTCCAGAAACGTCAAGCATTCTTTGTCCACATTGTCCAAGAACATTTCGAGCCAAAATAGGCCTTGTCAGCCATCTTATAACTCAGGCTCCATACTTTCAACCCCACTAGATGAAATGAATGGTCATCATCATTCTTGATGGACAAACAACATAATGACTATTAGTATTTCTAATTAGTCAGCACTATAATATAGACACAAATGTGAGAAAAGATAGATATGTTAAAGTAAAAATATAAAAAGCAAGAGGAACTTTCAAGATTATCTATTCAAGTCGACAAAATTAAATCTTAGCACTAAACGTGGAGTATCTACCTCCAATTTTAAATATGAACCACTCCGTGGATCAAAAGCATGGTGAACAACTACAAGAATTAATAATAAACTACAAACGTTCATTCATTGGTTTCTGCGCAGAATAATGGAGCTAAAATAACATGTCAGAATCAGCAAATAAAGAGCTCATGGAGAAAACTAAACACATACAAGTGAATCAAGAGTTTAGGAAGTCACAAGCTCCGTGCAGGACACATTGAAAAAAAAAACGTAGCATAACTATAGCCTCTTTTTTCTTGAACCCGCATTGCGAATGAAATAGTGGGAGATCGAGAAGACGGAGAAGAGAAGTAATGACAGAGGTGAATAACATTGAGTGAACACGAGACAGCTGCAGGGCATAGGAAAACATAGGGAGGCTTGGAGTGAGTTGGTGAAGGCCAATGCCTCAAAGGGAAAATAAATGGCAAAAGATGAAGGTTAATATTTCAAATGATTATTTTAGATGCATTTGTTTCTATTTTTTAAAATGTTGATTTTCAAAACCTGTTGTACACCTACTTCATAAGTTTGTGTCAGGTAACGTTTATTCTGCCTTTATTGTTTCTATTTCAAAACTTGAATTTACAGCTTTTCACTAACTGAAAAGTGGTTTAATTGAAGAGTGTTTCGATTCTCTATTTTGGGATTTTTGCTAACGAATTCTTTTGTTTTTTGTCACTGTTTCAATATTTACTGCATTTCTTTTGTTGCTTTAATTACAAGGTGTGTTTTGTCGCTCAGTGAAGTATAATTACAAGCGTTGGCACTAAAATATGCATGCGGATGTGAAAGAGCTGGAATCTTGGTTTTGACATGTATCGCAGGCAGTGTATAATTCAGTCTATATCTTCGTTTCGCTTTGTAGTTACTCTACCTCTAACTCGTTTGTCTTATCTGAGGTGCTTTACACGAGTACTTGTTACATTGTTACATAAATAAGAAATGAAGCCGTTGGGTACAAGAAGAAACAACACGATAGAAAAACACGTTCCGTAGTAGGAGCATGCGGTAGGTATGTGCGTGGATTGTTGTGGGTATGTGCACATATTGCTTTGAATATATGCACGGATTGTTGTGGGTATGTGCACATATTGCTTTGAGTATGTGCACGGATTGATGTGGGAAAGTGCACATATTGCTTTGGGTATGTGCACAGATTGCTGTGGCTATGTGCACAGATTGCTGTGGGTAAGTACACATATATATGTGAATATGTATACATTTTGATGTGGTTAGGTGCACATACCTATGCGTTTCTGTGCGCAGATTTATATGGGTGTGTGCATATATTGCTGTGGGTAAGTACATATATTGCTGTGGGTATATGCACATATTGCTATGATTATGTGCAATGTCTGGGCCATCACATTTTCGAGCTTTTGTGCACGGAGGTTGAGGTGACCAGACTTCCCTGCCATAGCGAACGACGAGAGTTGACATTGAATCTTTGCCTACCTCACTCATATCATTGACGGTATGACGACCTATTTAGTGTCACAAAATGTCACGAGAGCCAAACCCTTGATAGATGATATACAATATACCTTACGGTGAAAAACTAATGCAATATTGAAGAAATTATTTTCTTCATGAGAGGAAACAATTTCTCACCTAGAATGCATGCACTCATATTCAGTTAACACACGTTACACAATAACAACCGAGGAAAGTTGTGTTTCTGGCCACACTCGTCCATACATTTTGTTTTCCTCTCAGTGACGAGACTCCAGTTGGCATTCTTCTCTGGCGGAAATTGGATGACTGGCGCAATTGGCCGTGTTTTTATTTCCTGTGCCAGCGCGTGCGCAGATAACGATGCTAATTCCCGCTACTCTAGTGGGATGAGTGCTTAGAGACTTGGCGTGACAATGTTTCACAGAGTTGTTAGCATTTTACTAAAACGGGATTTCCGAAATGGAAAGAATACCTTAGAAGAATCAAAATGCAGCCTTACGTTCCCGCCTTTCTTGAAATTGAAATGTAAAGCATTGTAATATTCACTCATTCATGTCTTCCTGTTATTTCAATTTTCTTTTAATGTGTTCCGAGTTGTTTCATGCTGATCATGTGTATTGTGATTTGTTTTAGTACTAAAATATCTGGAAAAAGAAAATGAATTGAAAACTATGATTTCTCGTTATTGCTATTCTACTAATCTTTGTTTCATAGTACATTTCTTTACTAGTTATGCTTATGAAGTATATTTTGTAGTTTCATGAGGAACAGACGTTTGTGAAAAGCCCACCACCTTTCGTCACGCCTGAACACGCTCTACAGATTTGTAGGAGGAAAAAATTAAATAAAAAAACTTTTCAACTCCATTAGACTCATTCTCCAGCCCAGCTTACATAATTAAGGTGGTTCATAGTGTGGTTCAATCTTTTCACGCTCCCGTGTGTTGCCGGGGCCCATAAAGGAAGCAAAGAATAGCAACACTGTAGCCTACCACGCATGTCGTAAGAGGCGACTAAGGAGGCTTGATGGTTCCGTCGCCCTGCTACTGAGTGAGTGCGTGGCGCGACACTGTGAGCTGTGGGTTTCATGTGAAATGCTTTTGAATCTGCCTGAGGTTTTTTGGAACGTGACTGCATGTTCAGAGCGATGGCAGCTGGCTATGTCCCAGAGTTGACCGGTTTTTGCCTTATGCAGAAATGCGTGGCTGCTGGGCTTCTGGTTGACTGCCACTACCATCGACGATGAATTGTATTTTCGTGGACTGTGTGGGTGAACATCTAGGAAACATCCAGATGGGAAAATGACTGCCGATTCCATCAGAGATGAACTGGATGTTTCGTGGGGGACTATTGTGTTGACATTCTGGCGGCGGCATTATGCACAGTGTATCTGTGCGGGCTGTTGTTTGTCGAGACTCCTGTCTTTTCCACTTTTCACATTGGCCAGTGGGGAGCGTTTTGTGTGAAATTCACTGGCACAGGAACAGAGCATAATGGGGATGAACCGTTGCTGTGAAGTTGGAACCGTGACTAACTAACTAACTAACTTTTCACGTTCCTTTGTGTACTAGACGACGTCTATTGATGCATGCTAGGGAAGGTTATCTTTGCCTATGTCGTACATTCCTTCCTTGCTGGCCATATCTTCAATGATTGATCGGTTGTTAATGGCTATTATTTTTACTACACTGGCTGTATTAAATGTACTCTTATTATTTTAGTTCATTATCCAGTGCCTTGCCCACTGACGTGGGCGATCATGCTTCTCCACAAACTGCGATCTCCGACAGCATGGATTAGTTCGTATGTTGACTCCTGTCCGTGCCATGATACAAGACTGTAAAGAATTTTCTCACGCTGTCTCCCTTTGTTTCTCTGTCAACAAATTGTTATTATAGTTATACTAATATTTATTATTATTAGTGTGTTAGACCCATAGTAGTTTAGAACAATCGCCACTTGGCAGATGATGTGGTCGAAATCACGCCGATCAAACGCTTTTGTTCTAGTTTATAAATGCGGATGGAATGTAATGGAATACTGGTTGACTGATGTAGTGAAGACAGAATATACAAGTTATGATGATCACTATGTACCATCCTTGTGGATGTTGGTGATTGTGTTCCATCACATGCATCTGTTTTCTGTGTTAGTATTAAATTCAACCTCTGAAGTAGCATTGAACACCTTATAAGACATCATACCTGCGATCATACAAGACACAGATACAACCGAGTAGTATTCAAGACACAGATAAAACGGAACTGGTATGGTAATGCAGTGCTAAAGCTCAATAGTAAACGTATTCGGGTCATTTCCATACTTGCTCCGTTCTCATCTTCATCACGCAGCGAAGATAGTAGTAATGGTACCAGTTGCAGTTTAAGCAATAGTATATACAACACATACAACACATATAGTGTTGTATAACATACAAGACAGATAACATCAGGCATCATACAAAACACAGATTAGACTAATGAGTGTACAATATGAAGATATGAATGGACAGCATACAAGACACATATAAGGGTGAACAATATCCAAACCACAGATAAGACGGTGCAATATCTGAGACATAGATAAGAATGCACAGTACACCGGATAATGATGAAACTGGACAGAATACCAGGCAGATAAAACTGGAAAGTTTCTAAGACACGGATAAGACTGGTAATAAATGTCATAGTTTATATTGACAATCTTACACTACACAGAAAATACAAAGTAAGCATCATGGAAGTAACACAGTTTTAAAATGAAGAATATGTGTGAAACTTCACATAGAGAAAGAACCAACAAAAAAAAAATGCAAGATGATTATAAGTTTTCTTAGCTTTAATAGAAGACAGAGAGAACGTGTCATAATATTCAACGAAACACAAGAAAACAGAACACAGTAAGACCGGGAGTCTATCTTGAAGAATGTAAAATCTGACTGTGGTATATAAGAACAACAGATATAAATTCGATGAAGTATGGCAATTTGTTTTCCTTTAGCTCAATGCAGCATCTGGAAGTTGTATTTCGTGAGTAGAGAAGTACCTCAGAACAGAACTTCAACCCAGATTGCTTTGTCAAAAATACAACAAGCATCAGAAAAATGTGTCAATTATTTTAAGACACTTGATAAAGTGTGACAGAAATTACTTGGTTATGTCATGAAATAAATTGCCCCAGAACGTTAACTTCTTGAAACCACTTGCAGAGTATTCTCAGTAACAACAATTGCCTTCTTCTCCTTTCGCCGTATATCTTACATGACAAGTTATGCCCTTAACCAACTTTCTCTAAGCTTGCATATCATTAGCTACCACATGCAGCTGCATCGATGCCCTCTCTACATTATTCATTTCTATCTCTAATTCTCTTCTCCGTTTATTTGTAGGCCCTCCTCTATTTTTGTTTATTTTGGTCCGTGGATTACACACAAAGGCTTACCATCTCAGATTTGCTCCATGCATGTGCCATCCAGCACCAACGTGTGTTCTTCATTTTTTGATTCACTGGAGTTTCTATAGTTCTCTCCATGATCTCCACATTGATGATTCTGTCATAGAATTATAGCCCGTATATGTTGTGCAGCCATAAATTATTGAATGCTTCCTACTTATTAGTAGTGTTGTTTTAAAGCTAGAACTGTATATTCTAATTTTATTGCTACATTTAATTTCGTTTCACTTCCACACACTGCTATAAAAACACCTCTTGTATTTTATATTCTTATTTTAATACTTGTATCTGTTACATCATCTTTGTCTACATTGTACCTAAATAGGTGTATCTTCATCATCAATCAAAATGTGAAATGTGCTGCACTGTTTCGTCAAGGCTGCGGCTCAGTACACCAGGTTTCGACACGCATTTATTCTGGTTTGTTTTCCCTAGCTTTTGACGTTCCCCAGCTACACACAAGGCAGCAGATCTGTGTCCATGTTAGTCTGGTTCCTAACCCTTGACCTGTCCATCATGGGGCCCCCTTCGAGTAGCAGCAATAAATTCAGAATAGCTCTTGGGGTCATTGGAACACTGGAGTCCTTCTACCTCTTCAATATGGACACACGGCAGAAAGGGGGATTAGACGTAGTGATTCTACCACTGGAAGTAACGTATCGGCAAGGGTGTTTTGTCAAGTGCACTTCTCCAAAATAGAATACTGAGAATCCCAGGAATGCTAACCTGGTCAAAAACGCACGCAAAAGTCGGATGTTTTGGCCTAAGGGTCAAGGCCCAAGGGTGCATATCAATTAGTTAGTTAGTTAGTCTTTCCTCTTGAGCCTAAGGCGGCGCATAGGGCAGAAGTCCTGTCTCTCCATGCTTGGCGGTTCGCTGCTACCTGTTGTAGATCTTGGATATTTACTTGGCCATTGAATGAGCCTTCTCTAATGATGGTTCTACGCAGGGTCTCTCTTGGTCTTCCCCGTTTTCTTTTCCCTACTGGTGACCATATGAGGGCTTGGTAGGGGAGTCTTGACTTGTCCATTCTGAGTACATGGCCGATGTAGTTCCAACGGCGTCTTCTTATGAAATTGGATACTGTATCTTGCTTAGTCTCTTGTCTTATTTGCGAATTGGTTCTGAAGTCTGTCCAGTGGATGTTTAGAAGTCTTCTAAGACATTTGTTCTCAAAATTGTCTAATTTTTTATCTAAAGCTACCGTTGATTTCCAACTTTCACAACCATACGTTAACACTGGAACCACACAAGAGTTGAAGATTTTAAGTTTTGTGTGTTTGCTGAGTGTCTTTGACTTCCAGATGTTTGACAGCTTATTGAAGGCACTAGATGCCAGTGCGATTCTAGATTATATTTCTGGTGTTGAGTCCCCTGTAGATGTCATTTTGCTTCCTAGGTATGTAAAGCTGTTGACTTTTTCAAGAACGTAGCTGTTCAATTTGGTGTCATCTGAACTGGTGGTAAGATCAATAGTCTTTGTTTTTGTGGTGTTAATTTGGAGACCAATTTGTCCTGAAACATTTTGGAGGTGGTTTATTTTCTCTTGGGCATCCGGGTGTGTTGAACTCAAAAGCACTATGTCGTCGGCAAAGTCCAGGTCTTCTAGAATTTTGTCAATCCAATGGATACCCATATTTGTGTTGTTTGTGCATTTGCGCATGACCCAGTCGATAGCTATTCCAAAAAGCATCGGTGATAAGACACAGCCCTGTTTCACTCCTGTTTCGACTGAGAACCAGTCAGAGTTGCCTGTTTCTGTTCTTACGCAGCAACGTGTTTCTTTGTAGAAAGATTTTATGACGTTGGTATATTTGGTAGGAAAACCATAGATGTTAAGTAGATTCCAAAGTGAAGGACGGTGGATACTGTCGAAGGCTTTTTGAAAGTCGACAAAGTTGGTGATTAATTTCGACTGGAATTCTACGGAGTCTTCAATGATTATTCTGAGGGTGAAAATGTGGTCTATGCATGACCGTTTTGGTCTGAAGCCTGCTTGTTCTTCTCTGAGTCTTTCATCTATCGCCTTTTTCAATCTCTCAAGTAACATGCTACAAAAAAGTTTTCCTGGTACTGACAATAGAGTGATACCACGCCAATTATTGCAATCAGACATATCGCCCTTTTTAGGCAGTTTGAAAATTACACCATCTTTCCACTGTTGTGGTGGGGATTCGCTTTGCCAGATTTAATTGATCAGCTGTAACAAACGTTGTAAGGTGTTCTCATCTGCTGCTTTGAGCATTTCTCCTGAGATTTCATCTTCACCAACAGCTTTGTTGTTCTTCAATTTTTTGATGGCTGCTTTAATCTCTTCCATGGTGAATAACTCGCAGGAGGCATCTAATGGGGGCATAGTAATTTCTCCATCCAGGTTAGGAACAGTGTCAGGCTGCGGTCTATTTAATATTTCTTTGAAATGTTCTGCCCATCGTTGCTTTTGAAGGTCATCGGATAACAATTGATTGCCTTGTTTGTCTTTGATGGGTATATTTGGTGTAGGTGAGTGATTGCATAGTTGCTTCATGATATGGAATACGGCTCTGTTATTTCCAGTTCTGGCAGCTGCTTCGGCTTCAATACACCGCAATTACTTCTGGAAAAAAAACAACACTCCGGATGAACGCAGCAGAAGAGGAAGAATACTGAGAATCAATTGTGCTGTAACTGCAGGAACATGTCGTGGCTGATAGCCATCACAAACCACGCTTTCTCAGATATACGATTTAAGTAAGTGTCCTTTTAACGAATTTACTATACAATTGAAGTGAACGCGATGATGAACTGATGGTATGACAATGACACAGAAACTACTGCTGAATACAAACACACATTACACTAATTAGCAGCTAAACACTTCTATAAAATGATACGTCTTGACACTTCTATAAAATCTGGAATGGAAATCAACTCAGGAAAACGGCAGCTAACGGCAGATAGTGAAGGTTGAATCAATACCATCATTACAATAAATGCACACTTGTTGATTCTCAGAGAGGCATTTCAAGTAGCTATAATATATAGCGGAAGAGAATCATAGATAAATAAATAACTAGTGTGGAATTTTATGGAAACTGGAGAGATGTGGATTTATAGAATAATGATGAGAACACCATGGACCATAACAAAGCTAAATGAAGATATCTGGCAAGGCGTCACTCACATTGAGAATTGGTTGCTCGCATTAGAAAATGGCAGTCCACTTTCTTTGGACACGTCACGATAAGGGGACAACTGGAATATGTTATATTGGAAAATTGGAGGGGAGGCAGAGAAAGTCAGAGAAAGAACATGTTGAACAGTTTGACATCATGGCTTGAAGCAACATTGGTATCAGAAGTGAGACAGAAAATTGTGGGCAAAAATTATCATCAGTCGTCACAAGGCATGAGCTATATGAAGAAGAATATATAAATTATTAAGAAAAATAAGCGAAGAAATAAGAACAATAAACCTACACAGATTAGAAGGATGAAACTAATATACATAAATTCGCGAGCCAATATTTAAGATTAAAACAGACATTGGTCATAGCAGCATGTCTTATGCCTGTAAACTGTAAATTATAGACGTTGATTTCAGATAACCTAAATTAAATAGTTCAGACACCTCTTTAGAACAACGTACACAGATTCAGTATAGAATGTCTTCTAACAATACGTGTGGTCATAGATAGACCTGTTAACAATTTAACAATTTAACCAGGTGATTTTCAAACTAGATGGTATCTAACAACATCACTCAGGAATTCTAAATGCCACTTATCGAAACAGTTTCAGAGAAATAACATTTAGATAACAAAGATGCCCTACACAGACAGCATTCAGATATCGACAGGAAAACCTATTGTAGAAACTGGCATGCCGACGGGATTTACCACATACTGAACCAAATCACGAAGCATAACTGCAGGTGGTCCCAAACGAACCTTTAGTTAATGAAATGAAGCAAAGTGAGGCACGTGAAGAAATAAGGGGCTACTTAAAGGCAGGACAGTAATAAATGAAGTACGTTTGAGCCTTCGGGAGCCACTGTAGCGCAGTAAATAGGATGTATGCTTGCCGGTTCTGCGGTATTGGTAATGGATCTCTAGTCAGACAAGGGCTTTTGTTTTATAATTTAGCTAAGCTCTCAGAACTACCCAGTCTACGACTTGTATCAGGACTTGTTGTGGGATGTTAATGTGGCCGATGTGATATAGAGTGGGGGACACATGTCATCTGTCTAGCACCATATATTCGCTGCGAGCAGCCATGGCATAATCTCAAGATGATTGACTATAGGCCAGTAGTATATTGAGGTTTCCAGACACATATTCTGGGAGGGTAATTGGGAGGGTAATGGAGGGTAATAGGGTTTATGAAGGAAATATGGGGCAAATTGTCGACTCGGTAAAAAAAATTTTTTGGTGGGAACGGGTTTTTTCGGCGGGTGATGGTGTCTGTGAAAGTAATTAAGGTAAAAGTATTCGGTGGGAATAGAAAGGTTGTGCGTACGGATGAGGGAGGGCTGTAAGTTACGTATATGAATGTGTTAGTATGCATGGTGTAGTGCTGTATAAACAAGGGTGTGATGGATCGTGGTTTCTACTCATGGGTTGGATATATTTTGGTTACGTATATGAATGTGTCTGTTCGTGGTGTAGTGATGTATAAACAAGGGTGTGATGGGTCGTGGTTTCTACTCATGGGTTGGATATATGGTGGTTACGTATATGAATGTGTCTGTTCGTGGTGAGTAATGTATAAACAAGGGTGTGATGGGTCGTGGTTATACTCGAAGTAAGAGGTGGTTACTATCATCTGAACAGTGTGATAGTAGTGAAGGTAAAGGGTGGTATATTCACTGCCATCATTACAAAGGAAATCTTATAAAGTTATAATGGGTATGGTGGTAAGGGGTATTAGTGATCAAGTAGGAGTGATATAGGGGTGGTCATAAATGTAATAAGAGGTGTTCGCAGTTACACACTGGTCAACCAGTGGTCAAGCAATGGTCAAGTAAGGGTAAAAAGGTCAAGTAAGGAAATTTTAGGGAAAAGTGATTGTAATGATATGGTGCTGATTAAAGAGTGGTAAATTAGTGGTCAACCAGTGGTCAAGCAATGGTCAAGTAAGGGTCAAGTAGTCAAGTAAGGAAATTTTAGGGAAAAGTGATTGTAATGAGATGGTGATGATTAAAGAGTGGTAAATTAGTGGTCAAGCAGTGGTCAAGCAGTGGTCAAGTGGTCAAGTAAGGAAATTTTAGGGGAAAATTGGTCGTAGTGACATGGTAATGTTTAAATTAGTGGTAAATTAGTGGTCAAGTAGTGGTCAAGTAGTGGTCAAGCAGTGGTCAAGCGGTGTGTAAGTGAGGAACATTTTAGGGAAATTTTAGGGAAAAGTGATTGTAATGAGATGGTGATGATTAAAGAGTGGTAAATTAGTGGTCAAGCAGTGGTCAAGCAGTGGTCAAGTGACGAAATTTTAGGGGAAAAGTGAATGTAGCGACATGGTGATGCTTAAAGGGTGGTAAATTAGTGGTCAAGTAGTGGTCAAGTAGTGGTCAAGTAGTGGTCAAGTGGTCGAGTGACCACTTAAATTGTAGAGGACGATGTGCCTAAGATTATGGTAGTGATTAAAGTGATCGATGACGTGGTCAAGCAGTGGTCAAGCAGTGGTCAAGCAGTGGTCAAGTAGTCAAGTGACCACTTAAATTGTAGGGGAAAGTACGTATAGTGCAACTACTACAAACTCAAAGACACACACCCAAAGACAGACACACATCCATAATCAACCACACACAGACACAAAACACAAGTACAACCAGACATCAACTACACCCATACACACTTGATACACTTGTACATACAGACCTACACAAGAACACAAAAAACAAAGACACACCCAAAACATTACTACTGTCAACATCAGCTATACACAAGTATAGATACACTCACCCATCGCAAATACACATACCCATAGCCTTTTCCTGGCATCAAAAGAATATTACACACCCTTTTTGGTAAAGAACGCGGATGTCCGAGACAGCCCCTACGTCATCACCGCCATGTGCAAAAGTCATTAAGTATGAGTCATCGGTTTGTGGGAAGCAGGCGGGCGTGAGAATAGCTTGTCTAACTGCCACGTCAGCTATGTAGGGTCGTGTGCAGAACCAGTGTATAAAATAGAAGGCGTCTCTTGTGAGCTCAGTACCAGTTCACGGCTGACTTGGGTAGCTACAGAGTTATTTTTTAAATCAGGCTGGTGTGAGCAGTGTTCGTGTAGTAACCAGCTATTGTTCACGTAGTGACTTGGCTACAGCAGTGACACTTGGTTTGAGCCTTATTCGTGTAGTAACCAGCTATTGTTCACGTAGTGACTTGGCTACAGCAGTGACACTTGGTGTGAGCCTTATTCGTTTCGTCGGCATCTGATAAAACATTGAAACATTGTATACACCAGAACTTTTTGGTGTTGTAAGAAAGAAAAAAACAAAACAAAACAAAAAAAACAGTTTATCAATATGACCACCAGATCTACTTTCACGTGCTCAGTGTGCGACAAAGACTTCCGTGATAACTATAAGCTCACTCGCCACATTCGGACCATTCACGATACGAAAGATCAACCACACTTATGTCATATCTGTGGACAACGTTTCAAGAGAAAAGACAATCTACAAAAACACATACGAATACGTCATCACCGGCCTATGGATACATCAGAAACAGAGACAACTACCTCTTCACCATCAGAGACAACACCACCAACAACCTCTACGACACCACCAACTGAAACCAATATAACTAACAGTCAGATACAACCAGACGAGAATATTCTTGAACAAATGGTAGAAGACGAAGCTGCCATCTTAACAGCCGGAGAACCAGAGACACTACACATCCTTCCATCGGATATTCAACAAATATATAGAGAAAATTGGGAAGCTATCAGGACACATCACAAGATTAACAAGTATTTATCGACATATACCTTCTTTATTAGCCCGGAGATACAAAAGCCTATCAAATGGACAGATACGTTGTATAAGATTTTCAATGCTCAAATTACTCGCTTTAAGATCAACTTTAGCTTTCATCTAGTGTTACGACATAGAGGAACACAAGATCTTAGATTCCATCATGCATCATTTAACATTTCTTCTGTTTTAGAATTTCCAGCGCTAATACATAACAGACACGACTTTGACGCCTTCCTTACATCAGTACACGAACATGACATTCATTCCTACGCCATGCAACAACGTACAGACACCAAATATACACTAGAGACAGTAGCTGGTATATGTTTTTACCTCTTTCATATGCCCGAGTTCCCGATAGTTTGATGTCTAGGTCATCCCCCAACTACATTGTTTTATATTTTTGTCACTAACCCTGTATGTCATTGATGTTTTCTTATATCACTAAAGTGTTTTGATGAATAATACATTCTTTGATATATTGAAACCAAGATTTTTGTTGATTTTCTTTAGTGGTGTTTGTTTTTACTTCTTGTTCCGAGAGACAGTA
The DNA here is from genome assembly GCA_014155875.1 of Cepaea nemoralis. Lineage (NCBI taxonomy): Eukaryota > Metazoa > Mollusca > Gastropoda > Stylommatophora > Helicidae > Cepaea > Cepaea nemoralis. The sequence goes on along the minus strand of JACEFZ010024186.1, from coordinate 1,595 downwards.
ACACTGACAGACAATGAAATAAAGACACATACTGAGATGTATTATGTATTTATTCAACTGATGGTTGCAACCAAGTATAGAAATTACGCCATCCACCTCCCAGTATCCAACGATGTAGTTTATCAGTCATATACGTACCGACAGATGTAGCGAAGCTTTCCTCCAGGTCCTGGACATTTACATCTGTATTGTAAGAATTATTAACCAGATGCATACCCAGATGCATACCAAGTGTAAAAACCATCATTATTCTCCCGTAGTTGATGACGTTATCGGCAAAGACTTCGTCAGCGATTGAAACAAAGACCGGGAAAACCTGTTCGGGCTTGATACAGACTTCTAGTCTCGTGAATAACACATCATGTTGGTTGGCTATCTGACGTACTAAGCGACACAACCTCGAGTTATTGGTCTTTGTGGGCATGTAGGAACTAATAATAGTCAACGCCATACTCACCACCTCGGTGTGAACTTGTGTCAAGTCGAGTATTGGGTCCATCGTTATTATACCAATACCAACCAGAGACTCACTGGCGTGCAGTTGGTAGTCAAATGGTCTAATATTATCACCCGATACGTTTATAAACACCAATGCGAGTAGGTAGCTGTTTATTAATTCTCATGGATCCTAGGTGGAAACATCCTTTTACGGCTTTGATTGCGGGCCCAACGGGGAGTGGTAAAACCGTCTTTGTCCAACGGTTCTTGACCCATCTACCAGCCATGGTAGACCCCCTTCCAGAGGAAATTATATGGTGTTATGGGGAATGGCAACCCATCTATGAAAGTATGAAGGGTGTTCAATTTAATGAAGGTCTGCCGGATATGGAAAAATGGACAGGGGATAGACGTCGGTTAGTAGTCATAGATGATCTAAAGTCTGAGACAGATGACAGAGTGACTAAATTATTTACTAAAGGCAGTCATCATCGCAACCTCGGTGTTATGTATATAGTACAGAACCTATTTGGTATGAATAAAGAACAAAGAACTATCAGTCTGAATTCGCACTACCTAGTGGTGTTTAAGAATCCTCGAGACGGGTCTCAGATTACCAATCTCGCCAAACAGATGTATCCAGGCCGTGTGTCATATGTCCAAGAGAGTTTTAAAGACGCGACATCGGCTCCACACGGGTATTTGTTATTTGACCTGCGACAGGAAACACCGGATCAGCTCCGCTTACGAAGTCATATATTTCCCGACCAGCAGCAAGTCGTCTACGTCCCCAAATAACATGTCTAACCGACTTAAACGTAACGAGGGTATGTTACGTTTCTTGGGTCAGACCAACCCAGCCACTGTGAAGGCAGTAATGAAATCAGCTTCCCCGGATCTCGTCCAATCAATTTGCGAGTGCTGTCACAACGTTTTAAAAGGTAATGTTCCCCTGACACCAGTTCAGAAGAAGCGTCTGCAACGACGCAAAGACAGTCTGAGAGCACTCACTCATAAGAAATTATCGCTTAAGAAAAGGAAAGAGATTCTACAACAAGGTGGTTTCATAGGCGCCTTACTAGGCCCCATACTAAATGTGTTGAAAAGCGTGGTGGGATTGTAATGGCCAAGAAGATGATCTTGATCGATCCCCGGTT
>JACEFZ010024185.1:0-33098 GCA_014155875.1 Cepaea nemoralis | reverse complement strand
TTTTGGTTTAGTTGTTAGTTTAGTTAGCTAGCTAGCTAGCTAGGTAGGTAGGTACGTAATTAGTTAGTTAGTTAGTTAGTTAGTTGGTTGGTTGGTTGGTTAGATAGTTAGTTAGTTAGTTAGTTAGTTAGTTAGATATTTAGGTAGTTAGTTAGTTAATTAGTTTGTTAGTTAGGTAGTTAGTGAGATAGTTAGTTAGTTAGTTAGCTACCTAGCTATTGTTCTTCTCCTATTTCAGGTTGTATTTTCCTGCAAACTCTTTGCATGATAATTCTTAGCAAAATCTTCGTGATGTGACTCATTATACTAATTGTTCGATGTTGATCACATTCCAAGGCTCCTGATTTCTTTGGAATTGCAATAAATACAGAATTACATAACTCCTGAGGTATATTTCCAGTATCATATATTGTATTAAGCAGACTGGTAACTTTATCTATTCTATATTCTTCTAAAGCATTAATCATTTATGTTGTGACGCTGTCTGAACCGTGAGTCTTGCCAGATTTCATTTAAGAGCATTCTGAACCTCCATCTTCAAAATTTCTGGTCCTTCACTATTATTTTGAACATCATGCTGTTCGTCTCTGTTGTCGTCATAAAGGTTTTTCACGTAATCTGACCATACATGTAAGATCTGATCTTTTTCTATTATGACTCTTCCATCTTTTGTCTTTAGGCAGTCTGCTGATGTACGTGTTCTTTGATTAGTAAGCTCCTGAATTCTTTTGTGCATTGGTTTCGCATTTTTACTGTTGCGTTGTTTTTCAATTTTTCTGCAATTTTTCTCAAGCCATGTTTCTTTTGCCTCCTTACATAAGGTTCTGACTTTTCTGTGAATTCTTCATATTTGGCAGGATTATTTTTTTCTGTCTTCTTGTTTCCATTAGTTGTAAAATTTCTTCAGTCATCCATGTCTTACGGCCCACTTTCTTTACTTTTGGAATAGTTTTTTCTGCTTGCACAACTGATTGAATTCTTCAGCATTTCCCATTGATCATCTACATCTTGAAATAGAATCTCTAGATCAGACAATAAATCAAATTTGTTCTTTACTTCTATGTTAAAATTATATTGTATTTCTTTGTCAGTTTTCAATTTACACAAGTCGTATTTAGGGTTTCCTGCTGTATACGTGACTTTCTTTAACTTTACCCTCAATGTGCCTGTAATTAATCTGTGATCACTGTAACAGTCTGCATTTGGAACTGTTTTTACGACTGTTAATGCATTTCGAAACCTTTTGCTAATCAGGATGTAATCTATCTGGTTTTTAATCCTGCTGTCTGGACTCCTCCTTGTCCATAATCGTCTAGGAATCTGTTTAAACCATGTGTTTCCTACAACCATTTCTTGTTCTTTTGCCCATTCTACAAGTCTGTATCCTCTTTCATTTCTCTCTCCCCAACCATGGTTGCCTACACTGCATCCATCGCTTTGCTTTCCTATTTTTGCGTTGAAATCACCCATTATGCTATTTATTTCTGATTTTTTACAGTTCTTCAAAGCAAACTCCAAGACATTATAAAATTCCTCTATACTTTCTTCACTGCATTCACTTGTTGGGGCATATACTTGAATGACATTTATTTTAAAAGGTCTTCCGTTTAATTTTGCAAATAGAACTCTGTCTGGCACAGCCCGATATCCTTTGACAGAATTTGATGTTTGCTTATCTAATATAATGGCTACACCTCTTTGCTGTTCTTCTCCCCCAGAGTAAATGATCTTACAGTCCTCTCCTATCCTTATCCCTGCTCCTTTCCATCTCGTTTCCGATATTCCTAATATGTTAATCTTCTCTCTCTCCATTTCTTTTTTGATGTTTTCTAATTTTCCATCTGCATTATTTTCCTAACATTCCAAGTTCCTATTTTCAATTATATTAATCTTTTGCACCTAGTAGCCTGTTGACGGTCTGGAGTCACCTGGTGCTCATGACTATCCCTACCGGGCGAGGCTGCCCCTGTGGAGCACCCATTTACGCCGTTTCTCTGATTATCAATGAGACCACACAACATGATTTTCTTGGCATCTGTAAAAAAGGTAGTTTGCCATTGCTTTCCTTCCTAGCAGTGACCATACTGGTCAGTGGCCGTAGCCATTGTTTCCTCAAAAAAGAGATCCTCTGCCTACCGTCGTGAAGGTGGAGACCATAACCTACAACTATCTGTCGCTGCTCTCATCTTTATCCACCACCTGCACACATGGCTTCGCGTAACCCTGATCGGGGGGGGGGGGGGGGTAAACGGGTACTCCACCTACTACTATATCTACTATATGTTTATTCTAATATATGTTTCATCTACTATGAATTTGATGTACTGTACGTTTTATCTACTATATTTTTAATCTTCTAAATGGTTCATTTACTATATGTTTCTTCTACTATATGTTACAGTACTATTGTTTCATCTACTGTATGTGTCATCTACTACATGTTTCCTCCACAGTATCTTTCATCTGTTGTATATCTAATATTCAAATGTTCCATCTACTCTATGTTAAATCCACAAATATTTTCCCTCCAATATTTTTCTTCCACATATGTTTCATCTACTAAATTTGTATCTGTTATATACTTCATGTTCAAATGTTTTATGTGCTATATTCTACAAATATTATGTTTCATCAAGAAATGTTTCATCTACTATATGTTTCAGCTAATACATGTTTCAACTACTAATATTGCATCTACTATATGTTTCATCATCAGCTGTATGCTTCATCTATTATATATTTCGTCTACTATATATTGCATCTGTTATATGTTTAAACTACTATATGGTACTTCTATAAAGGCAGGAAATCAGACCATTTCCAAATAACATCTGGCTTGAAACAGGGTGATGCACTATCGAAGCTACTATTCAATCTGGCTCTAGAGAAAGTTGTAAGGAGGGTAAAGGAGGACTGTGATAATGAAGGAACATCCAAGCTGCTTGGTTATGCAGATGACATAGATATTATAGGGGAAAATGAACAAAAGACATTGGAAATATTGACTCACTTAAAGGAAAAAGCCCAACAGATGGGGCTGGTTATCAACCAAGATAAGACAGAATATATGGTAATTTCAAATCAAATTCAAATCAAATCAACTTTATTTTAAAAGGGTAACAAACTGGGCACGCAGGCCCGTCTTACATTCGGGCCTTCCAATCACTCGTCTTTCGTTCATCAAGAACATTTACATAGGAAGAAAGATAAACGTTGTGAAATTAATATTGTAAATATAATCAAGACAAATTACCATGTTATGAGGCCCATCTCCACCTAACCATACATCACCCCACCCATACACACAACCCCACCTACCCACACACACACACCCAGGGACACATACATACCCCACCAACCAACCCATCCCCTCCTACACATCCCCCACCCACACACACTGCCCTCACCTGATCCCACAACCAAAACACATTCGCCACCCACAATCACCCCCCACCAACCCACACATCCCACGCCCACCCACATACACATCCTAACCCACACATCCTCTCCCCCACCACACCGCCAACCACCCCATCCCCCACCACATCTCCATCGACCACATATTCCCCACCCACGCACTTACATCCCACACCAACCCACACATTGCAAATCCACTCACACATCCCCAAACCATACACACACACATTCCCACCAACTGACATCTCCCTACCCCGTCACACACACACATCTCCCTAACCACCTATACATCCCCAATCCACTCACACAAACCCCACCACCCTCACATACATCCTCCACCCACCTACATATGCCCTAACCCAATCCCCCATCACACACACCCCCACCCGCACATCACATAATCCTCTACCACGCAATATTCCCAACCCACACACCGCACACATATCCCTCACCAACACATCCCACACCCACATACCACCATGCATCCCCACCTACACACCACACATATATCCCCCACCTACATACCACACAATATTCCCACCCACACCCACACAGATACACTTACCCATCCACCCCACATACCCCCACCCACACACACATACCCCACCCACACAATATCCCCAACCAACACACCACGCACCTCTCCCCACCCACACATGCATTTCCCACCCATCCACCAACACTTACTCACTCACGCACACATCCTCCACTATGCACCCACACACCCACCCCCAACCAAACATCTCTCGATCACAATACCCCTACCTACACACATCCTCCACCCACTTACGCATCCCACCCCGACACATACACATCCCTTACCCACCTACAAATACTTAAGCCACTCATACACCCCCACCCACACATTCTCCATCCACGCACACATCTCCCACCCACACACCCCCACCACCCACACATACTTCTCCCAACCACCACACACCCCCTACTCACTCACACATATCCCCCACCCATACACACATTCCCCGCACCCACCACACACATCCCCCACACCACAAACTATCCCCCACCCACACACATATCCTCACCCATACCACCACAAACATACCTCCCATCTGCACATCCCCCACCAACACACCACACACATATCAAAAACCCACACACCATACACTTCTCCCCACCCGCCCTTACATCACCAATCCACCCACACAATCCCCTACCCACACAACCCCGCCACCCTCACATACTTCCCCAAACCATCCACACATTTCCACCCACCCATATATATCCCCCACCCAAACACACATCCCCCGCACCCGTCCCATACACATATCCTCCACCCATACACGCATCCCCCACACATATTCCCGCACCCCTACTTTCACTCCCACACATCCATCCACACATCCCACCAACACCCACAAATATCACTACCCACCAACACCCACACACCTCAACCCATCCAAACGCATACCCCCACCCACATTCCCCCACCCACACATCCCCACCCACACATATCCCCACACTCACACACATCCTCCACACACACTCACACATCCTCACATCTAGACACATACAAAATGCCTCACGTGAGCATTGAAACTAGTATGAACAAACTCCCACACTTTACTCACACATATACACTTCAAGAGAAGGAATGGATAAAAACTCTGGCCACATAGAAATAGATAATATGAGCTTTAAAAGAACGGAAACATACAAATACCTGGGTACAATCTTCAACTGCTCGAACATCATAAGGGAAGAAATACAAACTAGAATCAATTCTGGAAATAAGATATACTATGCACTACAACATCTACTAAAATAAAATGCGTTTTCTCGTAACACCAAAATCACAATATACAAAACACTGATCAGACCATTTGTGCTGTATGGCTCTGAAACCTGGAGTACAACGAAAGGAGACGACGCCTAATTACAAACCTTTGAGAACAAAGTTTTAAGACGCATCTTTCGACCCATTAGGGATACACAAAGTGGAGAGTGGAAAAGAAGTAACAAAGACATTTATGATCTGTTTAAGTCCCCGCTAATCACTGGTATAATGAAGGCTAATAGACAACAATGGCTGGGGCATATAGAAAGAATGGAAGATAATAGGGAAACAAAACTCGCTTACACTCAGGAAATAAATGACCGTAGACCCCGAGGTAGACCAAGAAGACGGTGGAGAGATAATATATATACAGACCTACAAGCCTTTGGAATCAACGACTGGCAAGAGAAGGTCAACCAGAGAGACGAATAGAGACGGATTGTATCTGCAGCAAAGAACCTCAATGGCTCGGAAAGCTGAAGAAGAAGAAGAAAATGGTAATTCTACTATATGTTTCATCTACTATGTGTTTCATCTAATATATTTTTCATCTGCCATATGGTTCATCTACTTTATTTTCCCTCTACTGTATGGTTCATCTATTATATGTTTCATCTACTATGTGCCTCATCTACTATATGTTTTCATCTATTATATGTCTAATCTACTATATGTTTTCATCCACCCTAGCCTACGTTGACATTGGGTGTGTTCACAATAATGTCCACAGGTGGAGACATGGGGTGTCTATCGTGGTAAACGTGAGTCTCATTAGAATAAAAGTGTACTCATGTGTCACCCAGTCTGTCCACACATACATACACACAAACATACACACATACACACGCATGCATACACATACATACACACATACACAGGTGTAAACACAAATACGCACATACACACATACATGCACTTACACACACAGACATACACAAAAACATATATAAACCCATATAAACATAGATACAATACACACACCCACCCATCAAAGGACACACACGCACACACACATCTAGACACATACAAGGAAATAAATGACCGTAGACCCCGAGGTAGACCAAGAAGACGGTGGGGAGATTATATATATATATATATATATATATATATATATATATATATATATATATATATATATACAGACCTACAAACACTTGGAATCAACGACTGGCAAGAGAAGGTCAACCAGAGAGACGAATGGAGAACGGATTGTATCTGCAGCAAATAACCTCAATGGCTCGGAACGCTGAAGAAGAAGAAGAAGAAGAAGAAGAAGAAGAAGAAGGAAGAAGAAGAAGAAGAAGAAGAAGAAGAAGAAGAAGAAGAAGAAGAAGAAGAAGAAGAAGAAGAAGAAGAAGAAGAAGAAGAAGAAGAAGAAGAAGAAGATGATGAAATCATATTGGAAACAACAAGCTGCCACAAGGATTGATAATGAAGTGGGACAATATCAGCCTATTAAGAGAGGTGTTAGGCAAGGATGTATAATGTCTCCAGATCTTTTTTCCTTATACACTGAAAATAGTTTCAGAAATGTAGAAGATAAAAATGGAATCAGGATTGGAGGGCGAAACGTCAATAACATTAGATATGCAGATGATACAGTATTGATTGCAGACAATGAGCAGGATCTGCAACAATTACTAGATGTGGTTGTTGCACATAGTGAAAAACTGGGATTAGAATTAAATTGTAAAAAGACACAGATTATGGTCGTCACTAGGAAGAACGAAATACCACAATGTAATATACAAGTAAATGGGAATATTCTTCAACAAGTGAATCGGTACAGTTATCTCGGAACAGTCATAACATATGATGAGAGATGCCTTGTAGAGATTAGAACAAGAATCGCCATGGCGAAAGTAACATTTAGCAAGATGAAAATCATACTGACTAATAACAAGATGTCAACTGAAACGAGAAAAAGAGTGTTGAGGTGCTACATTGAGCCTGTTCTTTTGTATGGATGTGAACCTTGGACAATGAGCAGTCAAGCTGAAAAACATCTGTTGGCTGCAGAAATGTGGTTTCTGAGGAAAATGCAAAGAATACCATGGACAGACAGAAAAACCAATGACCAAGTACTACAGGAGACAAATGAAAATCGTAAATTGATTAGAGGAATTAGACGCAGTCAAAATTTGTTGGATATGTTATGAGAAGAAATGGATTGGAGAACTTAGTGACAACTGGCAAGATTGAGGGGAAAAGACCAATGGGAAGACCGAGAAGCAAATACCTGGATGGCTTGGCCACATGGCTTGGTCGAGACAGGAACACTGAGCTGATCCACGACTCTTGTGATCGAGTGAAATGGCGAGTCATGACCTCTCACGCTTTCCGGCATGGCATATAATTGATTGAATATAACTTCCCATACTTCACACACACACATATACACTGACGATTATTGTGAGCATCCTCACAAATAACACACAAATACACGCTCCCTTGCATACACTGCATGCATGCACACATACACACACAGACCCCAACTGACCAAATGGCACGACAAGAAATCAGATTAGCCGCCGATACATTGACATATGAATTAACTATTGATCACATACACATAGAACACATGAATCTTAGAGCAGCGCAGACACCAACTGACCTTGACATTGTGTTGTCACTGAGACAACGACAAGCAGCACAACACAGAGAAAACCGCGATTCATTGTATCTCAGTCTGCAAATAGAAGACATCACATTCACGTATTGGAATGTTACATATGTTGTCTCCTTGTATGTTTGTGAGTTTACATATGTCGTTTGCTTCAATTGTTCAATTGGGCAGAATACATTTCTATGGTACTCTGATTACTTCTGGCTTAGAGGTGTTCTGTGTGTGTGTGTGTGTGTGTGCGCGCGCGCGCGTGTGTGTGTGTGTGTGTGTGTAAGCCTTTTCTTAGAAGCCGTTTGCTAATCGTCTGCTCTCTTGCAGAAATAGTTTACTCAATATATACAATCAGTACCGATTACTTGTCTCATCTCGTTCCTCTTGTGTCGAGTGTCGACCAGTGTCGGGGTGAAGTATGAACAGCGCGAGAGTGCCCGTTTATGGGCTTCATGAATCGAGATTCCCGTGGACTGTTACTCCCTCTGTCCATCGTTTACATGGTCGGCCTCTCCCTCTGCTTCCACTTGGTCTGTACATCATTGCTTATTGTGGTATACTGTTGGTTGGTAACCTGGCCAAACCATTTAACTTGCTGTTTTCTAATTAAATCTATCGCTACCATAACCCCCATTTTAGTCCTGATTTCTTTTTCTGATTTTCTCTCTCAAAGTATCGATTATTGTCGGCTTAAAATAAAATGTTGGGTGTCCTTTGCCGGATGTTGTGATCCACCCCAACCATAGGTTGGTAAACTATGCCAGTAAACTATTTCTATACACATACCCAGACAACTATAGTTGTAAGAAAATCATAGAAAGTTGATATACTTACGTGATTATAGCAGTTTCTTCGAAGATATCTCAGAGATCACTAAAAATATCTGGATGCAATAGTATTAAAATGTCTTCCCTCTTGCGCTGATGTTGCTTACTGCACCTTTGTTCAAATTGGTCCCGTCCTTGCATCCAACTCTGCTGCCACCACGTCTAGTGAATGTGTGAAATATTCACAAGCATTTATTCGGCGATAAAGGCCCGGACATCCTGAAACTAGAATTATTATAAATACCCACTCAACCAGTCCCTCGATGTGGTTTTCATGTTCAAACAAAGCGCCTTCTGAACACTTATAAAGAGACATAAACAGATACAAGGGGCCGTCCAACAGCCCCACCAAGGCATATGGATGTCACGGAACGGAGATTTTCAAAAGTCCCTATCTTAGAACGATATATTACACATGACCCCCTTTCAATTAAGTTCTGACATCGGTAGAGCCACAGTAAGATATCATACTTTACTTTTTCAGATGTTAACCTAGGACAGATGGCGGAAGTCCGATCGTGCAGAATGACCCTCTGTCGAGAGAAGAAATTAGCCTTCGGGATAGGCCCATTCAAATGACGCCACAACCAAATTATCACTGACATGGCAGGCAGCCATAGTGAGACTACAGGCGAACAAGAATATCATAGTTAGGGTGGAGCTGATGAAATTCCCCAAAGCTGGGCATACAGCAGAAAGTAGTATCAGCTAACCTTCACAGCTGCCGTGCATGATGGATAACACACGTGACTGGGAGCAAGCAGCAAAAGTGAAGGTCCATGGAAGATCCATCTTCTTCTTTTTACTCTTCTTTTTTTACCATTATGACTCTAATGGAGTACAGACATACAGCCATCTTGTCACTCCCCTTTTAGGGCAGTTCATGATTGGTTGGGTGTTGGCAGGTTTCTGTATTTGTTTTGTGTGATACAGGCAGTCACAGACCGACTCTATGTAGTCGCCCTTAACGACATGCTTAGGGGTCTATAGTGTGACTTTACTGTAGTTTCCTGTTGAAGCTCCTGTTACGTGCTAACTTCTGTAACATACTAACTCCGGTTACACACTAATCCCATGGAATAAACTATGACAGTCCAGAAGGGGTAGGATCTGAGCATCTCTGGACATATCCGGAGTGCAACGATGATATCCCAACATATAAAAAACTAACCTATCCAACCTTCATGTCAAGTAACTTAACCCTGGATCCCGCGTGGTGGAGGACACCCTACAATACAGAGGACATCAAGTCAGAAATTTCGTCGAAGGTCCCAACACGACAGCCAATCTGTGACAGTAGTCGCTGACGGAAGTACAGCGAGAAATCCTGCCGCGATCACTCTGCGGAACAAACTAAATGTGAGGGAAGGAAGGACCCAGTCCACGGACACAATAGCAATAACCGTTTTCCCTGGACGCGGGTTGCTATGGACAGAGTACCGAAGAGGCAATATTGCGGCAAGGACAATCAGTGTAGTATGGTATATGCGAGTCGGTGCTGCAGCTTTGGAGACAGAGGCCAAGCTGGCGGTGAAAGAGAACCAATTCTATAGGAATCGGTGCACGACGAGTCTATTGTATGAAGTTCTATAGGAATCAGTGCACGACCGGTCGATTGTATGAGTTTCGCCTTCCCGTGGGAAGACGGCTGCCGGTAGGCACTCACAGCGGCAAATGTGTGAGACGATTGCCATCAACGGTGAACAAGTTTTGAAACTGGCATACAGGGTTCGTTACACAAGAGGACACCTAGGAGTCTCCACCCTTGTGATTCCACTCCCAGAGAATGTAACGAAGATAAAGAGGCTGCAAGATTTGCGGAAGGGGGACCACTTCTGACTATCAGATGCCTCCGGCTGTACTTGCTTCATGGTGGAATTTATATTAATATCTTGTTTTTAATTCATCATAGATCTGGAAAGTATAAATCAGTGGTTGTCAACCAGTGGGGAATTCCCCCCCCCCCCAAAGGGAAATGTTATGTTTTCCAGGGGGGAGGGGGTGAAGAGATTAAGACCACAGATTGGTTGGCAGAGTCAAAATGGCGTCAGACACAATATCCTGGTTTCCTATTGAGCGTTTTGTTTGATGAAGCACAATTTTCTGTCATTCTGGTGTCGTGTATTAAGTGACAATTCTTTGACATTTTACAACACTATAAAATGACTCTATGCATGTATAGGTGATGAGGATATGACGATGATGATGATAACGATGAATATGACGACGATGATGATGATGATGAGTCACAGAGGTAAGGAGCCGCTCTACTGCAGCAACATCGGGCATTTCAAGGCGAACATTGTTGTCATTGATCTGGGTTATCGGGTTGTTAGATGCATATCCTTTATAGTACTTCGCAGTCAACCGCAGCATTGTTTGGCTATTCGTGATTTCTTGGAAAATTTACGTTCCGTAGTTTGCGATTGCTTTCTGAACGACATGTTCTCATACCATGTTATACAAACCAACGTAAGTCAGTCTGCTGCCAAATCGCCAGCAGCTGTGTTTCGGACGCGGTATGACCCGGCCTAAATACGGGTTATAGGAAATATTCTGTGACGTACAAGTGGTCAGTATCACCCATAGAGTGCCGATTGGTGGAACAGTGTGGTTGCCTGCACCATTTACCCAATTAACCACCAGGCGTTGAACAGGGTCCTTCACTGTTTACCCGTTCCTGATCCTGTAGACCAGTGATCCCCCAAAGGCTTACACTGGTGCAGTGATTGGTCAATCCTTTGGGAAACACCAAACAGTGCTGGATGTGATCAAAACCATGTCGGCCGCCATTACTTCGCAGAACTTTTGTTGAGATATAGTTTAGGCTAGACCGGGCCTAGAGTTCTGGTAGTGTTTTTTTTTTTTTAAATTCCCCGCCTCGGGGGGATTCGAACCACCAGCCTGCAGGTTAGCGTGCTAGCTACTGTACTTCCGCAGCTCTCTTCAGAGGGAAGGCTTACATTATAAATCCCAGGAGAACAAGTATAAGAGAAGTGTATATTTGTGGGTAAACAAATGCCAGATTGGCGCCTTCCAAGGGACAACGAGCAAAACGAATTAACAAAACAAGGTTAAAACAGAACAGAAAAACCGTATGTACGCAAGTACGATTCGTACGTAGTGAAAACGGAATAGACAAACAACGTATATTACAACGAGTACTATTCTAAGGCCCGCTCCGTGGCGAAGAAGTAATGGACGCAGTTTGTGATTCCGCATACCCACGTTCGAAACACAGCTGCGTACGATTTGGCAGCAGACCGCGTTGCGTTGGTTTTTTACGAAATGGTATGTGTGCCGATCGTTCAGAAAGCAATGGCAAACTACTGAACGTAAACTTGCCAATAGATCACAACATCAGAACATGCAGGTGTTGACTGCAACGTCCTGTAAATGATAAGCAACTAACTAACTAACTATTATAAGATTGTGCAAACCGAATGGGAAAACTGTACAAACAATGATTCTTAAATAGTGCCCCCCCCCCCCCCCCCCCCCCCCCCCCCAAAAAAAAAATGCACGAAATTGTTCGGCAAAGTCACAATAACCTGGGAGGTAATGACCTATAACCGTTACGCTTGGAGATGCACTCCACGAAAACATGTTAAACTCGAGGAACAGATGTTGATTCATAAGCAGAGATGAAATACCCAGGTTGAAAGGAACGCCAGATGGCGTTTAAGGCTTAGTCGCCTGCTTAACAGAGCATCCAAATATTGCAAGTTGTGGCGCACGGAGGCTATTATCATTAAGATGTTGATGTATATTATGATTATTATTAACTGTATATACACACTTCTTCTGTTAGCATGGACTGCATTTTGCATGTGGATTGGGGGGGGGGGGGGGGGGGGTAGAACCAGGATGTAGTATCGGGTGCAATATATTCAATACCCTCCATAATGTTTATCTCGACAATGTTTATCTCAACTATATTTATCTCAACAATCTTTACTAAAAATGTGGGTTAGGTACAAGAAATTCAGAGAACACAATGGGAGATTGTTGGGTCTTCACGTACACGAGGTCAAGGTTTTATGAGTTGAAGAGCCCATCTCCTTTTACCGCCGCTATTCGTTGCTAACTGTTGGCTTGACACTATGACAATACGTGTGCACAAGGCGGTTCACTAACTATACATACTATCAGAACAAGACTGCTAGATGTTGACGGAAGAATATTACATATTACGTTTATTTGACATATACGTTTCACATTTGCTAGATCAAACAATCTGATCACCACCGAACAGTTGCTCATTATCACAAATACCCTGCCAAGAATCATGGAAATATTTAAGAAGAAAATACAACCAAAAACAGAGGAGAAATAATGTGGCTTTGTAGAAGACAAAGCTACAATAAATGTCCTCTCTCGCTGAAAACATAAATGTGACCTTCGTTAGCAGTAAACAAAGACCTTCATGTTTCCTTCATCGGTTACACAAAAGTTTTCTATAGAGCAGGACACAGTCGTCACTAATAACGGTGCTTCATTCTTCTTCTGTCATCCTGTTACTCTGCCTTTGGGGTAGAGTCCATATACCAACTCGTTTCCAGCTCTCCTTTCCTCAGCTATCACATGTCCTCTCAGTATTGTTCGTATCTGTTTCTACTTTCCTCTTGTGCGTGTTGTTAGATTGAACTCTATATGTGTAGCCTTGTGGATTCCATATTTTCAGTTATACTATTCTCAGGTTTTCTCAATAGATGTACTAACCCGCGCCAGCATCTTCTCTTCAACTCTTGGCTGACTGGTATTCATCTAGTTCTCTCCAAGTGCTTCACTTTGGTGATATTCTGTCATACCTCTTTATTCGTTCTCTTTTGCACGGACACCATTAGTCTATATATGGAACGCATTTGATCCACGCGTTTCTGATCCACATGGTAGTAATGATTTAAAGTTAGATTTGAATATTCCAAGTCTGGCGCGAAGTTTAATTTCATTTCTTTAGAATTCCTCGTGTTAGAAACGCTCCCCTAGCCTGCTGTATTCTTATTCTGATGTCAGTATCTGTTCCACAATCTTTGTCTACATTGCTACCTAAGTAGGTGTGTGATGCTGTCTCTTGACGTGGGATGTACTCAAGGAATATCAGGTAACTATGTACTTTATTTATTCTCATTATCTGTCTGTATGCATTTTTACACTTAGTTGTTGTGACATCCCATCTAGTGTTGTCAGTTTATCGTGCATCTCATTTAGTATATAAAACAGGAGGACAGTATTGTCAGTAATTTCCAGGTCATAGCGCTGCTTTGTGCGGGGGTACCATTGGATTCAATATATGGCAGTGCTGATTGTCTTCATAATCCAGTCTACAGTCAGTAACAATAGTAGAGGTGACCAAAGGAGTCCCTGTCTCACTCCTGTTTTTATTTGAATGCCTCTGTGAATTTTCACTTAAGGAGGACTCTGCGCCCATTGCCACTGCATGTGCTTTTAATAAGTTAATAATTTTCACTAGTATTCCATAATGCCTCGTCGATTCTCAGATTTCCCATCGAAGCTATCACAGACTGTGTCATAACAAATACATCCAAATCCAGTGGAGAGCTCAATTCGACGCTTTGCTCTATTATTATGGGCGGGGTTACTATCTGGTCAGTGCAGTATCTGTCAGGTGGAAAATCTGACTATTCAAACCTTACATGTCTGTCAATGCCATCTGTGTCGAAATACGATATCGTCTCCTGGGTGTCACATTTTCTAGATACCAACTACAGGCGGGTCTAGCTATTTAGTTTACGGAATCAGTGATTGCTGGTTCAGAACGAGGCACAACAGTGTTCCGCGACGAGTTTCCGTTTCGACTATCCTTTTCCTCCAAGGCCTGACTACAAGCGAGTTTGATTATGGTAGCTTTGTCTACAACAACTGGAACTAGCTACACTGTTTGTCTTTCTCTCAAGTAAGAAGTTGACATCAACTGGAACTAGCTACACTGTTTGTCTTTCTCTCATGTAAGAAGTTGACAACAACAACTGGAACTAGCTACACTGTTTGTCTTTCTCTCAAGTAAGAAGTTGACAACAACAACTGGAACTAGCTACACTATTTGTCTTTCTCTCAAGCAAGAAGTTGACATCAACTGGAACTAGCTACACTGTTTGTCTTTCTCTCAAGTAAGAAGTTGACAACAACAACTGGAACTAGCTACACTGTTTGTCTTTCTCTCAAGTAAGAAGTTGACATCAACTGGAACTAGCTACACTGTTTGTCTTTCTCTCAAGTAAGAAGTTGACAACAACAACTGGAACTAGCTACACTATTTGTCTTTCTCTCAAGCAAGAAGTTGACATCAACTGGAACTAGCTACACTGTTTGTCTTTCTCTCAAGTAAGAAGTTGACAACAACAACTGGAACTAGCTACACTATTTGTCTTTCTCTCAAGCAAGAAGTTGACATCAACTGGAACTAGCTACACTGTTTGTCTTTCTCTCATGTAAGAAGTTGACAACAACAACTGGAACTAGCTACACTGTTTGTCTTTCTCTCATGTAAGAAGTTGACAACGACAACTGGAACTAGCTACACTGTTTGTCTTTCTCTCAAGTAAGAAGTTGACATCAACTGGAACTAGCTACACTGTTTGTCTTTCTCTCATGTAAGAAGTTGACATCAACTGGAACTAGCTAAACTGCTTCTCTTTCTCTCATGTAAGAAGTTGACAACAACAACTGGAACTAGCTACACTGTTTGTCTTTCTCTCAAGTAAGAAGTTGACAACAACAACTTGAACTAGCTACACTGTTTGTCTTTCTCTCAAGCAAGAAGTTGACATCAACTGGAACTAGCTACACTGTTGTCTTTCTCTCATGTAAGAAGTTGACAACAACAACTGGAACTAGCTACACTGTTTGTCTTTCTCTCATGTAAGAAGTTGACCAACAACACCTGGAACATAGCTACACTGTTGTCTTTCTCTCAAGTAAGAAGTTGACAACAACAACTTGAACTAGCTACACTGTTTGTCTTTCTCTCAAGCAAGAAGTTGACATCAACTGGAACTAGCTACACTGTTTGTCTTTCTCTCATGTAAGAAGTTGACAACAACAACTGGAACTAGCTACACTGTTTGTCTTTCTCTCATGTAAGAAGTTGACAACGACAACTGGAACTAGCTACACTGTTTGTCTTTCTCTCAAGTAAGAAGTTGACATCAACTGGAACTAGCTACACTGTTTGTCTTTCTCTCATGTAAGAAGTTGACAACAACAACTGGAACTAGCTACACTGTTTGTCTTTCTCTCATGTAAGAAGTTGACATCAACTGGAACTAGCTACACTGTTTGTCTTTCTCTCATGTAAGAAGTTGACAACAACAACTGGAACTAGCTACACTGTTTGTCTTTCTCTCAATGTAAGAAGTTGACAACGAACAACTGGAACTAGCTACACTATTTGTCTTTCTCTCAAGCAAGAAGTTGACATCAACTGGAACTAGCTACACTGTTTGTCTTTCTCTCATGTAAGAAGTTGACATCAACTGGAACTAGCTACACTGTTTGTCTTTCTCTCATGTAAGAAGTTGACAACAACAACTGGAACTAGCTACACTGTTTGTCTTTCTCTCAAGTAAGAAGTTGACAACAACAACTGGAACTAGCTACCCTATTTGTCTTTCTCTCAAGCAAGAAGTTGACATCAACTGGAACTAGCTACACTGTTTGTCTTTCTCTCATGTAAGAAGTTGACAACAACAACTGGAACTAGCTACACTGTTTGTCTTTCTCTCATGTAAGAAGTTGACATCAACTGGAACTAGCTACACTGTTTGTCTTTCTCTCATGTAAGAAGTTGACAACGATAACTGGAACTAGCTACACTGTTTGTCTTTCTCTCATGTAAGAAGTTGACAACGACAACTGGAACTAGCTACACTGTTTGTCTTTCTCTCAAGTAAGAAGTTGACATCAACTGGAACTAGCTACACTGTTTGTCTTTCTCTCATGTAAGAAGTTGACATCAAACTGGAACTAGCTACACTGTTTCTCTTTCTCTCATGTAAGAAGTTGACAACAACAACTGGAACTAGCTACACTGTTTGTCTTTCTCTCAAGTAAGAAGTTGACAACAACAACTTGAACTAGCTACACTGTTTGTCTTTCTCTCAAGCAAGAAGTTGACAACAACAACTGGAACTAGCTACACTGTTTGTCATTCTCTCATGTAAGAAGTTGACATCAACTGGAACTAGCTACACTGTGTGTCTTTCTCTCATGTAAGAAGTTGACAACGACAACTGGAACTAGCTACACTGTTTGTCTTTCTCTCAAGTAAGAAGTTGACATCAACTGGAACTAGCTACACTGTTTGTCTTTCTCTCATGTAAGAAGTTGACATCAACTGGAACTAGCTACACTGTTTGTCTTTCTCTCATGTAAGAAGTTGACATCAACTGGAACTAGCTACACTGTTTGTCTTTGTCTCATGTAAGAAGTTGACAACGACAATTGGAACTAGCTACACTGTTTGTCTTTCTCTCAAGTAAGAAGTTGACATCAACTGGAACTAGCTACACTGTTTGTCTTTCTCTCATGTAAGAAGTTGACAACAACAACTGGAACTAGCTACACTGTTTGTCTTTCTCTCAAGTAAGAAGTTGACATCAACTGGAACTAGCTACACTGTTTGTCTTTCTCTCAGGTAAGAAGTTGACATTAACTGGAACTAGCTACATTGTTTGTCTTTCTCTCATGTAAGAAGTTGACAACAACAACTGGAACTAGCTACACTGTTTGTCTTTCTCTCAAGTAAGAAGTTGACAACGACAACTGGAACTAGCTACACTGTTTGTCTTTCTCTCAAGTAAGAAGTTGACAACGACAACTGGAACTAGCTACACTGTTTGTCTTTCTCTCAAGTAAGAAGTTGACAACGACAACTGGAACTAGCTACACTGTTTGTCTTTCTCTCAAGTAAGAAGTTGACAACGACAACTGGAACTAGCTACACTGTTTGTCTTTCTCTCAAGTAAGAAGTTGACAAGGAAAATCTAACCACGCTGTTTTAATTCAGCAACGATTTGACAACGAAATCTTCTTCTTCTGTGCTCATCTGGATAGCTTGTTTCGTTCGTGATTGCGTTGTGCCTGTTTACAGCAGAGCTGCGATGCTTGCGCCTTTAGGCCGACACATCCGAGTTCTGCGGGCATTTGTTGACCGGATTAACCTTTCCGGGTGTTTCTAAGGACATTTGACTCTCACGTGGACATAATTGCGCCGTGTCTGTTTACAGCAGAGCTGGGATACTTGCGCCTTTCAGCCGACACATCCGACTTCTGCGGGCATTTGGTGACCGGGTTAACCTTCCCCGGTGTTTCGAAGGACATTAGACTCTCACTGTTGTGGTGTCATCTATATCCTAGCTGGTCAAGTTAGAACGGCCTAAGACATCACGGTCAACTCTCAAGGGAAGGCAGAGACAGACCATGGGCATTCCCCGCCATCCAAGGGGGCTTCCATATTTGCACAGCCGACACATAGCGCTTTGGTACTGGGCTCACCCAAGGAATCGTCACGTCCTGCACATGGCTGCTTAGCCTCACTTCCGTATATTGGGAACTCCGTTCACAATAGGCATGCTCCTCCGAAGATCAGGAGGGACCCGTGTGGAGATGACATTCACACAGCAATATTTTGCTTCGGACTTTCACGTAATGAATTCGCTAGCCAAGCACTATTCCGTTTCGTGCCACTGGGATACTTTGTCAACCTTGGATAACTCTCACTCAACGAGCATTTGATACTGACTTTCCTCGTAATGGATTTTCTAGCCTAGCAATGTTCCATTTCCTGCCACTGGAGCGCTTTTTCACCTTGAATAACGCCCACTCGATTGGCGTTCGATGCTGACTTTCCTCGTAATGGATTTACTGTTATGATGTTTGTCCATCAAGACTGTTGACGACCATTCATTTCATCCAGTGCGGTTGAAAGTATGGAGCCGTGGGTTCTAAGATGGCTGATAAGGCCTATTTTAACTCGAAATGTTCTTTGACAATGTGGGCAAAGCATGCTTGACGTTCCAGGAGTGTGTGCGTGTGTGTGTCTCAATACACAATTATGTCAGGTTATGTTTGCATATATTTTTATTGATTTCGAAGGTTGCTTAAGTGTGATTTAGCTTGAATTAGACAGGACTTCTGATTTTGTTATTTAGTTTCAGTTAGATTTGCACTCTGCCGAAAGAAACCCTGGTGGAACGTCTTCATATCCATTTTAGATCCGCCTAGATTCAATAAACAAGGAATTTTAAACTGCATCTACAAATCCCGTTCTAGATATGAATGCAAAACGTAAACTTTAATAAATTCTTAACTATTATGTACAGACAGTACTAAGTACACACATCTTTAGAAGAAAGTGCAGGATTAGGAAAAGGAGGAAGAAGAAGAAGATCAAGAGCAAGAAGAGGAAGCATTAGCAGAAAAAGAATAACTTTTACCAGAGAGTTCTTCATGGTTATTAGTTATATCCTGCTTCATAGGCGTGTCTTAACACTTTTAGCCCTCAGAGATACATCTTAAGGCAAACTTGTGGTGTATTCGAAACAGGAAGTATGCCGTGAGTTGTGTTAGTTTGTTTTATAACATAGTGTTTTACCTAAGTAATGAGACAGTAGATGTCAAATACACTGACTAATGAAACAATTTATTAAACTGAAATGTTATTTTGACCTCTAAGGAGTAACATACCCACCCGTGCTATCATTTAGTATACAGTGATTTAAGACTGCTAGACAATTAAATCTTCCTGTTTGAAACCAGCTAGTTTGTCAGACATCTCCAATCATCTACCTTATCTGGCAAGACCGGAAGCGTGGCTAGTACCGGTAATTGATTTTAATTCTTTCTTAATTGGGCATAGCCTACGATGGGTGACGGTGTGGTATTCTGTTATGATAACTTGGCTGTGTCCAGAGTGTGTCCGCAGTGGTTACACACCCGCTTCACACGCGTGATCCGGGGCTTGTTTCCGGATCCGGTCATGGATATGCACTACTGACGAGCTCAAACGAGAGCGAAACTCGAGTATAGTGCTTCCATATTGACGTGGATAGCTTAGGTTCATGCCAGAATGCGATCAACGTAGCCAGTGGTGGGTTATGCTCAATATATTAATTCTTTCATCAGTTACGGGCAGTAACTCTCAAAGCCACTTCTTGTAAAGTGGTGAAAGTATATCTACGAGTTTCCCCGAAGTCTGGTATAATGGATTTACGCAGTTTCTTGGAATATCTGAATACCTAAGATACCACTTCATTATGTCGTGACCTGGAATATCTGAAGGCCTGAAACATCACTTCATTAAGTCGTGACCTGGCATATGATAATGCCTAAAACACCACTTCTTTATGTCATGACCTGGAATCTGAGAAAGCCTACAATCCTACATGATCAGACCCCTAACACCAGTATCTGCCGCGCGACTACCTGCTTACCTGGATAGTGTTTGGTATTAAAATAGTTTTCTGTTGCTGTAGACCAGGCCAGTTTGACATCGCCCACTACATTGTACCAGGTATTTCCATACCTTTTGTATAATGTACAAAAGCGTTCCATGAAAGCCACAGTTCACAGATTATTCTCGGGTAAACAGTTCGTAAACATTCTTTTCCGAACATAAACAACAACCCCCAAAATGTCCACGTCCTTTGAAGGACGTTGTAATTTTGCTTGATTTTCTGGGCACTGTTACGTCAGTGGTTTGTCGCAGTCTCTTAAACAAGAAGTTCGCGTTCAAATCTAACGGACGGGTGTGTGGATTGATCCCACTACTCCGTCATCAGCATACGGCGGTTTACACGCCGGAGCATTAAACACTTCAGCCACGATGACCTCTAAAACCGCTACTCATTGGCAGTAATGTTATTCACTAGTTTATTGTTGTTTTACCAGTTATATTTGGCAGTAATGTATTCACTAGTTTATTGTTGTTGTCACCAGTTATTTTTGGCAGTAATGTCATTCACTAGTTTATTGTTGTTTTACCAGTTATTATTGGCAGTAATGTAATTCACAAGTTTATTGTCGCTTTACCAGTTATTATTGGCAGTATTGAAGAGATTAGAACAAGAATCGCCATGGCAAAAGTAGCCTTTAGCAAGATGAAAAACATATTGACCAATAAAAAGATGTCAATTGAAACGAGAAAAAGAGTGTTGAGATGCTACATTGAACCTGTACTTTTATATGGATGTGAAGCGTGGACAATGAGCAGTCAGGCTGAAAAACATATGATGGCTGTAGAGATGTGGTTTCTGAGGAAAATGCAAAGAATACCATGGACAGCCAGAAAGACCAATGAACAAGTCCTTCAAGAAACAAATGAAGATCGTAAATTGATTAGAGAAATTAGACGTAGACAGTCAACATTTTTTGGGCATGTTATGAGAAGAAATGGATTGGAGAATTTGGTGATAACTGGTAAGATCGAGGGGAACAGACCAAGGGGAAGACCTAGAAGCAAGTACCTGGATGGCTTGGCCTTGTGGCATGGTCGAGACAGAAACACGGAGCTGATCCACGACTCTGGTGATCGAGTGAGATCGCAGAACATGACCGCCCACGCTTACCGGTTTGGCACATGATGGATGGATGGATTGGCAGTAATGTTATTCACTAGTTTATTTTTGTTGTCACCAGTTATTTTTTACAGTAATGTATTCATTAGTTTATTGTTGTTATTACGAGTTATCATTGTTAGTAATGTATTCACTAGTTTATTGCTGTTGTTACCAGTTATTATTGGCAGTAATGTATTCACTAGTTTATTGTTGTTTTACCAGTTATTATTGGCAGTAATGTATTCACTAGTTTATTGTTGTTTTACCAGTTATTATTGGCAGTAATGTATTCACTAGTTTATTGTTGTTGTTACCAGTTATATTTGACAGTAATGTTATTCACTAGTCTATTGTTGTTTTACCAGTTATATTTGACAGTAATGTTATTCACTAGTTCTATTGTTGTTTTACCAGTTATATTTGACAGTAATGTATTCACTAGTTTATTGTTGTTTTACCAGTTATATTTGACAGTAATGTATTCACTAGTCTATTGTTGTTTTACCAGTTATATTTGACAGTAATGTTATACACTAGTCTATTGTTGTTTTACCAGTTATATTTGACAGTAATGTTATTCACTAGTCTATTGTTGTTTTACCAGTTATATTTGACAGTAATGTTATTCACTAGTTTATTGTTGTTTTACCAGTTATTATTTGACAGTAATGTTATTCACTAGTTTATTGTTGTTTTACCAGTTATATTTGACAGTAATGTTATTCACTAGTCTATTGTTGTTTTACCAGTTATATTTGACAGTAATGTATTCACTAGTTTATTGTTGTTTTACCAGTTATTATTGGCAGTAATGTATTCACTAGTTTATTGTGTTTTACCAGTTATTATTGGCAGTAATGTATTCACTAGTTTATTGTTGTTTTACCAGTTATTATTGGCAGTAATGTATTCACTAGTTTATTGTTGTTTTACCTGTTATATTTGACAGTAATGTATTCATTAGTTTATTGTTATTACCCAGTTATCATTGTTAGTAATGTATTCACTAGTTTATTGCTGTTAGCTAGTTAGTTAGTTAGTCGACAGATCATCCTCGTTGCACATCAAACCATTCAGTCCATAAGTGCTCGGATCCCCTCCTCAGCAAATCCCGCAGCGTGTAGCGGCTAACGACGCCAGTTCTGTGTTGGTTTATCAATCTTCTTTGGCTTCCTGCGTAGTGTTCTTGTTTGGCCACCCCTCTTTTAATTTGCTGCTCCCGCAGTCTGGCCATTGTTGTAGATTCACAGTCATCACTTGGTTCTCGCAAAAGTCTCACTTCTCGTAGAGCATTCAGAATGTCAGCCTGGTCCATGGCGCGTCCGCCCTCCACAGTAGCCTCACCTGCAAGCTTGTCAGCCCGCTCATTTCCTTGTACTCCCGCATGACCTGGCACGAAGATGAAACTAATCTTTGCCAGCCGAGACCGCTTCAGAGGCAGCAACCATTCTCTTCGGATCGACCCCTCCTCTATCCTCTTGATCATGTTCATTGAGTCGCTAAGGAAACAAGCCCTAGTGAATGTCTGTGCCTCGAGCCATGTTATTGCTTTACTTACTGCCATGACTTCCATGGTCAGGCTACTTGTGGTTTCAGTGAAAGCACCAGAGTCCTCCTTCACAATTCT
Source organism: Cepaea nemoralis (assembly GCA_014155875.1). Lineage (NCBI taxonomy): Eukaryota > Metazoa > Mollusca > Gastropoda > Stylommatophora > Helicidae > Cepaea > Cepaea nemoralis. The sequence continues at coordinate 10,234 of JACEFZ010024185.1, read as the reverse complement.
CCCTCCGGCCCGAGCTGTAAAGGCCCATGAGCTTCTCACATGTCGGACGACCGACCCATCTGTGTAGATGACCGCGTCACCGTCTAGCGAATTCTCGAAAATCAACGCTTGTACTTCAGCCTCCACAGCAGCCGGATTTTCTTGTCTGCATTTTCTATCTAGTTGGATGCAAACTGAAAAGGATGTGCAGAAGTCTGTTGGCACTTGCACCCACTCCTCGCCAGGTTCTAAGTCCTCAAGTGAACACACCTGTTGAAGAATGTCTTCGGCTTGACCCATCCACGCCCGTCCTCTTTTTAACCTGCTGCCCTTCACCTTCCTAATTTCACTATGCAGTGGATGTTGTGTGTTTGCGTTTGCCCTGCAAACTTGTACTCTCTCTTCAATGGTTGGAAAATCAAGAAGGTAGCGCATCGCCCTGCATGCTGTATCTCTTGTACATCCAAGAATAATGCGCATAGCTTCATTCTGTATCCTTTCCATCCTTTCTATCTGCTTATGGCTGAGAGTCAGGATTGCCATTGCATACTCCAAAACAGACATGACCAGCCCCTCGTACAGAAGACATAGATGGCGCTGCTCACAGTTTGCTGCCGCCATCACCCGCATCGCTGCCAAACCCCGCTTGGCCTTTGTTATCACCTGGTCTATGTGCACATTATAAGCAAGGCTTCGATCAAACCGTATCCCCAGGTAATTCATTGCCTGCGTTCTTTCCACCGTCTCTGAACACAGCATTACAGTTGGTGTTGGATTGTTGACAATATGATTATTCAACGAGAACCAAGTCACTGTTGCCTTTGTTGGGTTGACCATTGCCCCAGCTTCATCACACCAAGTACTTATGCGATTGAGTTCGGTTTGTAGTTCCACAGCAACCTCCTCTCTATCCTTACCCTGACGATACACTAAAACATCATCGGCATACGACAATGTCCTGCCAGGTCCAGTGATCTGCTCACTGGTGATTCTCACTGTGTAGGCGTTGAACAGTACCGGAGATAATGGTGATCCCTGTGGTAGGCCAGGATATATTGTTGTTGGTTCCGAAGTCCAACTGCCACATCTAAAAACTACTTTCCGTTGGTAGAGGGCTGCAGCGATCCAACTAAGGAGGAATGGACTTACGTTTAGTTCAAGAAGCTGAAACATTAAAAAATCCAGTGGTACTCTGTTGTATGCGTCCTCAAGATCAATCGCTGCAGCAACGGTTTCAGTGCCTGAGTGGAAACCTTCATAGACATCATGGGCAAAGACTGCTGCATTGGTCCAGGTTTCTCTTTTTGGACGGTACCCACCCAGGGTAGGTGGGAAAACACCTTGCCTCTCTAGTTGGCTTGATATTTTCCTGGCAATTACCTTCTCCAGCAGCTTGCCTATTGTATTCTGCATGGTTATAATTCGATATCCCTGAATTTTTTTGTGGTCTTTGTCAGGCTTCGGCAAGGGAATCAGATAGCTGTGTAACCATTCCTCCTTGATGCTAGCACTCCCTATACTGTTGTTGTACATGTCTGCTAGTTTCTCTAGCTCATTGTCGGTACACCTATTTATGTCGTCGTATCTTATGCCATCAGGACCTGGAGCACTGTTTTTTGATCGTCGAAGCACAGCCTTGATTTCTTTCACTGTCACTGTGTCTTCATCCGAAGTGTTCTGGGCCTTGCATCTGTCTGAGGTGACCTCCTTGGCCAGATTTCGGCCTCCCATGTCTGTCTGGTTGCTCTGCTCAAGGTAGCGTTCAAAGAGGGCTTTGCCCTTGTCCTCGTCAGTCCTCTGCCAGGATGAGGTCAGCACCTTGGAAGTCAGAAATGCTCTTATTCTTGACTACACCACTCATGCTTTTATGTAGTCGCCAGAACAATTTCAGTGACTTGTCTGTGCTTACTCTTTGACACACCTCTGCCCATTTTTCGCTTTTAACCACCTTGACCAGTTTTTTGAAATAGCTTACTTTTGTGTGCATCTCTCTTTCTAAGTGCAAGCAGGGACTAGGATGACCAGCTCTGTTCTTCTTGGCATTTTGCCATCTCCTTACAGCACTACGCTTATCCACCCAAGCCTTCTCCACCTCGAAACTCCACCACGGTGGCTGCTCCCAGCTTTTTTTCCTGCCCTGAAACGTTCTGCGCTTGTCACGTCTTATTTTACTCACCACATCTTGCCCTGTACTGTCATACTGGAACGTCTTTACCTTTAGCTTGTGCTGCCTGGTTCTGCCTTTCTCCACCAATATGCTGCACGGGTGGTGGTCGCTGCCATGGTGTCCTAGGACACCCCATCTACACACTGTAGTGAGTGAAGGTGAAACTAGCGCCAGATCAATAGCACTGTCCTCATCGCCTGGACGGCTTGCTGTCCTGGTGACACAGCCACTGTTAATACAAACCAGGTCGATGGTTTCCAGTGCAGTCTCGAGCTCCTCCCCTTGTGTATTGGAGGAAGTGTTTCCCCATGCTCTGCCTTTAGCGTTGAAGTCACCACAGAAAATAACATTTCTCTCGTGGCCTAATATGCCACTTAAGCACTGCCACTTCTGGGCGTCCATACTCGCATTGCGGGCATAAACATTAACCAACACGAATGGTATACTGGAATGAACTCTCAACGCCTGTATTTGTATATCGTCACTGTCCCAACTGGACATGTCTAGCTCTGACGTCACCATGCTGTCGCGAACGAGAATCGCCGTTCCCAGATGTCGTCTGTTGTAGAAACATTTGAAGCCGGCAATTCGGAGTAGCTGATCGCCCAGTCTCGTCTCCTGGAGTGCTACAATGTCGTTCCTGTAAACTAGGGTTTCTAAAATAGAGCCCCGTTGTTTTACACTGGCACAGTTCCAATATAGAATACGGATATTCCTGAGTCCTAGACGGTGACACTTGAGTCTAAAACGCCTCAAAATACCGCGCTTACCTTGCTTCTTTGTCCCTGCCCGGCTACCACGCCGCTTCGTTATGTTGACTGCTGACCGCTCGGAAAAAACACGTTCTTCCGCCATGTTGAAAAAACGTAAACACAGACTGCTGATAACCACACACGCTGCTGAAAATTCACTCAAGGATGGCTTCGCTCGATGCACGAACTCCGTAGCACCCGCGCAGATCTTGAGTAGAAACTCCTGGTTTTACATCCTGGCACACCAATTACACGCAAGAGATGAATAAATCCATCCCCTACGCGAAAAAGTTAACGAACACAAAACAGCACGACCGTCCGTCGCCATCTTGAAACCGGAAGTCCGGTTTATTATTGCTGTTGTTACCAGTTATTATTGGCAGTAATGTTATTCACTAGTTTATTGTTGTTATTACCAGTTATCATTGTTAGTAATGTATTCACTAGTTTATTGCTGTTGTTACCAGTTATTATGGGCGGCAATGTATTCACTTGTTTTTTGTTGTTACCAGTTATCATTGTTAGTAATGTATTCACTAGTTTATTGCTGTTGATACCATTTATATTTGACAGTAATGTATTCATTAGTTTATTGTTGTTATTACCCAGTTATTTTTGTTAGTAATGTATTCACTAGTTTATTGTTGTTGCTACCAGTTATCATTGTTAGTAATGTATTCACTAGTTTATTGATGTTGTTACCAGTTATATTTGACAGTAATGTATTCATTAGTTTATTGTTGTTATTACCAGTTATCATTGTTAGTAATGTATTCACTAGTTTATTGTTGTTGTTACCAGTTATTATGGTTGGTAATGTATTCACTTGTTTATTGTTGTTACCAGTTATCATTGATAGTAACGTATTCACTTGTTTATTGTTGTTACCAGTTATCATTAACAATAATGTATTCACAACAGTACATTCACTAGTTTAATATTGTTGTTACCAGTTACCGTCGAAAATAATGTATCCGTTTAGTTATTGTTACTGAAACTTGTTTCATTGAAATTCATGTATTCAAACATTTTATTTTGTTGTTTCAGGTTCTTCTTGATCGACTGACTCCTCTGGTAGCTCACTGATGAACAAAAACTCGACTTCCTGACACATATCGCAGTGTCAAATTGCTGCTCGTTCTTGAAGCCCACTCTTTGTAAACCCCCGAAACCAAACCCTTATAGTCTGGCCAGCGTCTGGCCACTATCCTACCTCGGACCCCATTACGTTAGCATATTTTCACCCATCATCATCAGGTGCCCTGCCAGCTGGCGTAGGCGTTCATGGCTATCCACAGATCTTGGTCTTTGGTTGTCTGGATCAACTCTGCTGCTGATATTCCTCCATGCATCCTTCTCAATCCTTCCAGCATAAGTTCTCTTTGTCTGCCTTTGCCTCTCTTCCCCTCGACCTTTCCAGTTGTCACGATGTTCTCCAATGCCTCACTTCTCATCACATGACCAAAAGAAGATGTTTGTCTCTTTCTTAATGTTGTGTATAATTTTATAATTTCATTAGCCTGTTTCAGGCAGTCTTTGTTAGTTACTCTGACAATCCAGGGAATTCACAACATTCGTCTCAGGAACCACATCTCTGTTGCTTCTAATTTCTTCTTTATTTGTTCATTTATATTCCAAGATTCACTACCATACAGCAAAACTGGTTCTTACATTCAGTAATAGTGACCTAGTGCACAAGATACTCTTCATTTTCTGAAATGCTGCCTTTGCTTGCCCTATTCTGCTCTTAATCTCTGTTGTACATCTTCCATCTGATGTTATAAAAGTCCCTAGGTATCTAAAATTATCCACTTGGTTAAGAATTTGTCCTTCTACTTCTATGTCACATTTTGGTGTCACTATTTTCTTTAATATCACCATTGTTACTGTTTTCTTGATATTCAAGGAGAATCCTTTCCTTGCAATCTCTGTTACTACAATGCCCAACATTTGTTGTAGGTCTGTTGATTTGTCCGCCACCTATACTGTGTCATCTGCATAGCGTATATTATTTATATTATAACCTCCAACTAGTATTCCTGGCATCTCTTTGATCTCTCTCATTATTACTTCGCTATATAGGGAGAAGAGATCTGGTGACAAGACACACCCCTGTCGTACTCCTAGCTTTATTTGTTGGTAACTGCCCTCTTTATTTCACATTTTAATTGCTGCTACTTGGTTCCAGTAAATATTCTTTATTATTCTTAAATCTTTCCAATCAATGATGATATCTTCCAACATTGTAATCAGTTCCTAATGTTTTACTTTATCAAATGCCTTAGTATAATCTATGAAGCACAAATATATGTCTCTATGTTTCTCTATTGACCTGTCTATTAGTGTCCGTAATGTATAAATTGCATTGTTTGTGCCCTTTCCCTCCACAAATCCATACTGTTCTTCACTAATTTCCATTGTTATTTTCTTTCTGGTTCTTCTCATTATGATTCTGAGTAGAAGCTTAGTTATATGGTTTACGAGGTTAATTGTACGAAAATCTTCACAATAATTGCTCCTGTAGCTATAAAAACACATTTCAGCATATCACTGGGTGTCACAGTCCTAGATCTCTAGGGGATTGAAACTCGGGCTCATACAGGCAACAAACTCCGCTAGATACAATTTAGCATCATTTAATTACATGTATATTACAGTACGCTGGCGAAGCGAGTTTTCACACGCCAGCATTCAGTACATTGCATATCACAGGAGTTTGTAATGAACATGGTTAACACAATAACTCTAGCAGCTATCTACACATATGTCTAAGACCCTTAAATACAATTGGGTCTACTATCAAGTCCCCTTAAGATAAGCCCTGTTGCTTCCTCGATGTCCAGTCCCTGTCTGACCTTCTCCACACGTGTCGCAATCCGACACGGGTGGCAACTCTCTTTGAGTTTCTCGTGGACCCCGTAATCGGCGGGCCCCATCAGTGTCCACGGGGCTGTGGACACACTGACCGGTCCTTCGAGAAGGCTCTGGATTATTCAAGCCTTCGAGTGACTCGGTTCTTTCCCTTTTGCTGGAGTACTCTCCCTTCGCCAGTATCTCTTACTTTTATGTACCGTCTCTAGGTGAGGCTGTGACACTAGGTAAATATCCACTGTTGTAAATATCATTCAACATTTTGGTCAATATATCTACCCCAAATTCTCATAATATTTCTAATTCCTCTATTGCAATTTCTTCTGGCCCAGCTGTTTTTCCTTTCTTCATATGTTTCATAGCGTTAACGACTTCTTCTTTTAGAATAGGTGAACCTTCTAAGTTACTTTCTTCTGTTAATTCTTCCCTTTCTACATCATATAATTCTCTTATATACTTATTCCACCTCTTCATTATAGCACCTTCCTCCAATAATACCTTTCCTGTTTTTGATTTCAAACACCCTGTATTTATTCTTATTTTTCTTCCCGTGAGCTCAGTTATTTGTCTGTGCATTTATTTTGCATCTTTAATGGCATTTAATTCAATTTCTTTTTGCACTGCTCGTTTAACCAACTTTCTTTTGCCTTCTCATATTTATCTTTTATTTCTTTATTTATCTTAGCGTATTCTTGTTTGTATTTTTTACTCTGTTTCTTTTGTCCATCAGCATTAAGATTTCTTCATTCATATATTTTTTCTTAGCTATTTGGCTTCTCTCCGGTAATATTTCTTTGCTAGTTTGATGAATGGAGTAACTTAACATTTTCCATTGCTCATTTATACTCCGTATATTAGTTATTGCGTTGTACCTATTTTTCACTGTCACTCTGTATTGTTCTTGAATTTCTTTATCTACTTTCAGAACCTCTTTATTAAGTCGCATGTTCATAACCATTTTTTACCTCTCTTTAATCTTACTTTTATTTGTCCTCATAGTGGTACAGGATTACTATTACAGTCAGCACCAGGCATTGTCTTTACATTAATTAAAGCATTTCTAAATGTTTTATTAAATTAGTATGTAGTCGATTTGGTTGCGTATTTTCTTATCAGGGTTTTTCCATGTGTATAGTCGTCTTTTATGGTGTTTAAACCATGTTTTTCCAATTATCATATCATTAATATTTGCCCATTCTCTTAGTTTCTCTCCTTGTTCATTTCTTGTACCTAAACTATAATTCCCCCTACATCCTCCATTTTCCCCTTTCCTACTTTTGCATTGAAATCTCCCAGTATTATTTTTATTTCTTGTGATCCAATTTGAGCCATCGCCATTTCTATTTCGTCGTAAAATCGTTGTATTTCTTCATCACTACTGCTTGTTGTTGGTGCATATACTTGTATAATATTTATATCTAATGGTTTGCCTTTGATTTTGACCATAATAATTCTAACTGCAATACACCAGTATCCATTAATTGACTTGGCTGTTTTTTTCGTCAAGTATTATTCCTACACCTTTTTCATGTGTATATAAATTATTGTGTGGTTGTCAACTATAATTTTGCCCGATCCCTTCCATCTCATCTCACTAACGCCTAGTATATTCATTGTCATGCTATCCATCTCTCTTAGAACATAGTTCAACTTTTCTAGCTCATTTAATGTCGTAAAATTCCATGTTCCTACTCTAAATTTTTTTATTTATAATTTTGCCATCAGTATCTGGATAACGGTCTGGTGTCACCTGTGGATCATGACTGTTCCTACCGGACGAGGATGTCATAAGACAGTCATTAACGTCGTTCACTAACTCTGATATATGTTTTGCCATGAAGTCTTTCAAAGATAATGTGGTGGTTTCCCCTTGCCTTCCACAACCACGTGGTGGTCTTTTACCTCTGCCTGTGACAGCCATTTCCGACTGTAAGGACAAGTGAGTGCCCTGCTCTGCTCAGCTGCAGAGTTTTCCACTTTATCACACAACTGTTAGTTCTTTTTCAATAATTGTTACACTAACTCTGATTGTTACCCAAAGTTGTTACTTTGATTCCAGTGACTGCTACATTAATTATATTGATAGTAATATATGTCGTTACATTAACTTTGATAATTGTAACACTAACTATTATAATTGTTACACTAAGCCTAAGGATTGTAATATTAACTCATGTGATTGTTACTTAAATCCAGTGATTGTTACATTAACTCCATTACTTCTTACATTAACTCCAATAATTGTTACATTTACTCCAATAATTGTTACATCGACTCCAATAATTTTCCATTAACTGCAATAATTGTTACGTTAACTCCAATAATTGATACATTAACATCATTAATTGTTACCTAAACTCCAAAAATTGTGACGTTAACTCCAATAATTATTATAGGACCAGCACATGTTGTAGGTCTATTGTGTGCTAGGGCCAGCACATGTTGTAGGTCTATTGTGTGCTAGGGCCAGCACATGTTGTAGGTCTATTGTGTGCTAGGGCCAGCACATGTTGTAGGTCTATTGTGTTCTTAGACCAGCACATGTTGTAGGTCTATTGTGTTCTAAGACCAGCACATGTTGTATGTCTATTGTGTTCTAAGACCAGCACGTGTTGTAGCTCTATTGTGTTCTAAGACCAGCACGTGTTGTAGGTCTATTGTGTTCTTAGACCAGCACATGTTGTAATTTTATTGTGTTCTAAGACCAGCACATGTTGTAGGTCTATTGTGTTCTAAGACCAGCACATGTTGTAGGTCTATTGTGTGCTAGGGTCAGCAAATGATATAGGTCTATTGTGTTCTAATTCCAGCACATGTTGTAGGTCTATTGTGTTCTAGTGCCAGCACATGTTGTAGGTCTATTGTGTGCTAGGGCCAGCACATGTTGTAGGTCTATTGTGTGCTAGTTCCAGCACATGTTGTAGGTCTATTGTGTGCTAGCGCCAGCACATGTTGTAGGTCTATTGTGTGCTAGCGCCAGCACATGTTGTAGGTCTATTGTGTTCTAAGACCATCACATGTTGTAGCCCTGAATGCACGAAGGAATTAGTGGCCAGTCTTGCCCCCTCTTAGCGCACGACGAACGCGAATGTCAGACCACAGTCTGATGGTGCTCATGAAGTTATTTGTGGAGCCCGCCAGCAACGACACCCACGTGCCCGTCATCAAACATTAACTGGACTCGCGTTAACTGATGGTGGACATGGCCATGTGGTCTGTTTAGTCCAGGCATGCCTTCTCATATATTGCCGTTAATAATACGGTCAAGAAACAACTCTAAAGACAATCAGCGAAAGAATATAACAACAACTTTAGAATGTGTACGTTTATTCAAATCTCTTACAGCATCAAATTATGCATTAAACAAGATATACAGACTATACACACCTCAAGTCTTGTCGTCATAATTCTCAACGGTTAATTCTTGACAAAAGACACCAAAGCTACTATATTGTTTGGAAGATAGCAATCTGGCACGGTGAGTGACATACATTTGCTGGTACTGGCGGACAAATACAGAAGGTGCAGAAATTAAACAGAAACCAGACTGATGTCTTTGATTTGAATCTATGTGTGCACATCATGTATGCTAGTGGATGAGTAAACATTATGCATCTATACTGATCCACCCAACATCAATTTGATAAATCATTGTATCCGACCAGGTGCTACAGACAATCTTGAAACCTGTGGGTGAGAGATCCCTGGTTTTAATTAAGTATCTGAGGTTGGTTGATTGGTCCACAGCCATTGACATGGGAGAAAGAATTACACGCGGATTCCTGGCGTAGGGAGTTGAGAAGCGGACTTTTATGACCGACACCCTGCCTGTTCCCCAGAAACCAGAACCGCCGCACATTTCATAGCCCTCTTCACTGTGAACTGGACTCAAGCCGCTGATATTCGTGTTCAAATCATTCACCGTTTTCTTCAAATCATCAAATCCTCTTTTACCGTCCTCAACCGTTTTCTTCAAATCATCAATTTCTATTTGACCGTCCCCAACCGTTTTCTTTATATCATCAATTTCTCTTTGACCGTCCCCAACCGTTATCTTCAAATCATCAAATCCTTTTTGACCGTCCCCAACCACTTTCTTCAATGCCTCAATATCTTGCTTGCATTGCGCTATTGAGGCCTCTAGATCCTCAACATTTTGACCTGTGCTTTCAACCTGAATATTGGACTTAAATTTAATGTTGCTCCCGTCTGTTTCTAGTGCCACAATTTCGCAGTTATATTGTCCAGCCTGTACATGTCCAGGAGATGACCAGTTGGCCTGTAGGTAGCCCACATTGTTAGAGAGATCGCCGGTTACAATGGCGCCCGTTGCCCAGGATCCCGCTGTTGCTGCTTTTCCGTATGCAATCCTGCCTACCTCCCTCTGGATGGATCCTTCAGCTGTAGAAGAGAGTATTAGAGCATGGTCAGATACATGTGTTTTATAGATTCCTCACCTACAGTA
>JACEFZ010024184.1:0-74602 GCA_014155875.1 Cepaea nemoralis | reverse complement strand
CAAATGTAATGTAACAGGACACCACACAAAGTCATTTCAGAAGAAGCCCTCTCCTCATACAGTTGCATGTCTAGCTAACCGGAAGTGAAAGGTGAGCACTGATGGACAGTCCTGCAGGAAAGCCCATAAAGACACAAATTCTAGACTCCTGGTTGTTGAATCAGTTACGCTCAATGGATTAATTACCGAGTCAGAACTAAAATGTTAGCTAGTCAGAAGCAAACAACTTGACGCTTTAATTTAATTGTTAATCAGTTATAATTGTATATATATATATATATATATATATATATATATATATATATATATATATATATATATATATATATATATATATATATATATATATATATAACGGATGCATACATCCTATATACATTGTAAATTACCAGATTGTGAGAAGGATAAAATGTCAAGACGAAGGATGAATGCTATTGATACTAGCCAGAAACCAGTGCCATGGGCACAGAGGCGAATTGCTAAAGAACCAACTACTCCTAACTCTAGAGAAACAAGGTATCAGAAGACCAACCATACCAAAATAGAATCAAGTCTTTCAGAGTGCTACGCCAGACAGCACCAGTAACAGGCACAGAAAATCTATACCAGTAATTTCAAAATTAGTTACAATCATGAATAAAATTATATCATACATTTGATACAATGAACCATCAATCAGCAATCATCACACAGTATCATGGTACGAAAGGTTGTAAAATTTTAAGGAAACCATCAATCATCCATCATCACACAGGATCGTAGTATGAAAGGTTGTTAAAAGTTAAAGGAAATAAGATATAACACTGATGATCCTTGCCATCGCATGCAAAGAAAGTACAAATATTTCAATGAGTGAGATGAGTTAAGGCACAAGTAAAGGACATACCAAAAAAAAAAAGCCAGCTTCAGTAAAGAATGCATCAGCAGGACACAAAAAATGGTATCAAAACAGAATGAAAGGGAGTTGAAAGAAAGTGAATATGTGTGAAAGGAAAGGAAGGTTAATGATTTGTAATAATAGTATAAGGGCAGAAATGTACAGGTGACAAAGCGTTCACGTGTAGTGATGAAAACTTCATCCTATATTGATGCAATTGATAAAGCATGCAAATGTGATTGTTAATTGTACTTTACAATTGGATGTTGAATATAGTATTTTCATGATATTATTTTAAAAGTAAGATATTTCATGGATTAAGAATTCATATATTAAGGGAAAAGTGTACAAGAGAGAGAGAGAGAGAGAGAGAGAGAGAGAGAGAGAGAGAGAGAGAGAGAGAGAGAGAGAGAGAGAGAGAGAGAGAGAGAGAGAGAGAGAGAGAGAGAGAGAGAGAGAAGGAAATGTGATCAGATTATAACCAGATTCTTCTTCTTCTTCTTCTTCTTCTTCTTCTTCTTCTTCTTTCGTTCGCTTGAATATGTCTATAACTGCAATGCTGTCTCTTGTATGAATTGAACTGTCTTTTTCAATTCACACAGCGGTCCATAGAGTTTATCCTCCACTGTCGTCTCTCTAGGCCAGAAGGTTTGCCTAGATATGTTATATTTTGGGCAGTCTTGGAGTATGCGACGCCAATCCACATGTGCACATGGCTGTTTCACCAATCTTGAATTTTGTATACATGTGGTTGCGTAATCTATTGTGCCCTGTTCTGAGGCGCAGAATAATGACTTGTTCTGGTCTATCCATAACGTGGTAGTCATCTTGAGCAGGCTTTGGTGACTTTCTGACTGATTTGATCATTCTTTTCTTTTGGTGGTATGTAACATGCACACCAGGCTGTTCTTCTTTGGCTCCTTCCTTAGCCAATTGATCAGCTCTGTCGTTTCTGGGTACTCCACAGTGGGATGGTATCCACTGTATGGTGACCTTATGACTTATGCTGACTGCAAAGTTCAGAAAGTAGTGTCCTTAGTACTGGCAATTTCCCAGACAGGAGCGCCTCGAGTACTGATTTTGCATCTGTCAATATCACCACAGGTTGTGTACCATTGCTGGTATTTAGTAATTTCTCTGTTGCTATCTTGACTGCCTACATCTGTTTTCCACCCATGCTGATCTATGTTTGGTTACTTGATTTGCTCATTGCTACCTGTGGGAGTAGGTTTGTGTAGCTGGTAATGATGTTTGATGAAGTCAGCTGAATATACATTAGATTGCAGCTATGGTTAAGTGTTTCCAGTCTTCTTATAGTGTCATTATAGCAAATTATTCTAGCTCGATTAAACTGGGTCCTACCATTCCATTTTTATATTGAATAGGTGCACAGCTATTTACATTAAGGTTTAGCCAGTCCATTATTATTAGTTATTAGTTATCAGTTGGGGTATCTTCATTGCACTCCGGACATGTCCATAGGTGCTCAGATTCTCCCCCCAGCATATGCATCAGCGTCCGGTTGCTAATAGTGCCAGTTCTGTGTTGGTTGACGAGGCGCTTTGTTTTCCCGATGTACCTCTCGCGTCTGGCTGTGCCGATTCTTACTCCCAGGTCTTTCATCCTGGACAGCGATGTGGAATCACTGACGTCAAAGTCCTCTGTTCTCACCATATCTTTGAGGACGTTAATAACATCGGCACGATCCATGGGCTGGCCATCTACAGGGGGTGCAGAGCCAGCCAGTTTGTCAGCTCGTTCATTTCCCTCGATTCCCGCATGTCCCGGGATGAAGATGAAGGTGACTGGTGAAGATGAAGGTGGCCAGTCCATGTTCCCTTTCAATAGACAGATCTCTGGATGGTGCCATCCTGTCAATGTCAAATTAATATTTCTAAGAATGATAAAGTGTCTTTATTTCCATGGTCATCAGACAAAGAAATGTTCTTGTGGGTTTGGTTCATTATGGAGTGGAATGATCTGGTTCCTGGGATGGACAATATATCATCCACATACCAGCTGTATAGTAATACGTCCTTAATATTTGAGGCTCTTTGTTTTTCCGTGTGTAACATAAAGACGTCTGCTAGAATGGGACCTAGAGGACTCCTCCTGGCCACTCTTGTCAATTTGGTGGTACAATTTTTTTTTACGAAAAGTTAATTTAATATTAGTTGTGCACAATCCGATTCGATAAAGTATGTTAAAAAAAAACAAAAAAACTTTCCACCTCATTCAACCAGCAGCTTTGGTTATAATTTTCGTGGTTCATGTTCCGGATTCAGATGATTTTATCTCTACGTGTTTTTTAGCTGAATTTTTGATGCAGCAGTTTATGCCTGTGACGTCAGCTAGGGTTTTTGCCAGTGGGTTTTCCTTTGTGTCTGCTTCTTCTTGCGTTTCCGTTTCTCAGTGCTGGCTCCTAGCTAATCTGTTCTGAGTGGATGTAGTCCTTAGAGAAAGAAAACTCTAGCCTGCACAGTTCACGGCGACTGCACTAGCCAGGCAGCCTTAATTCTTCAGGCTCAAGACCCCCCCCCCCCCCCACCCCCGTCCTGCCATACACTGCAAGGCACTATATTGGCAGTAAATACAGTAGTCCTTTGAAGGACTCATCCTTTGGTTTATTTGCTTTGTTTCCTGTTTTGATGTTTCTCTGTGCCTGAACAATGAGCAGTGCTGCCACCTCTTCGGGTAGTTTGGTCCATTCAAATATCTCTTTGTGATCTTCGATAAATTCAACTCTAGGCTTTTGTCATCTTTCCAGGTGAAAACTGGTTTACACTTGAATGTATTGGTCATTGTGAATGGGTTCCTGGTTTCAGCTTAAGGTTTCTCTGAGGAATTTTGGCATTGGCTTCAGCGTGCGGTTTCTCAGTTGTCTTTGGTGTGGCTGTTGGCTTGTTTTGAATTAGCTGCCTGTAGATTTTTAGTTGTTTTCTTTCATTGTGAATTGCTTGTAGTATGTCCTCATGTTATTTCTTTATCTAAGCCACCTCTTGTTGGATGCTACGCTGAATTTCTTTCATTTCTTCCAGAAGTCTTGCTTTGCTGCAGTTGTCTTGTTCCTGGTTTTCATTGGTTGGCTTCTGTGTCAGGAGTTTGTTGATTTGTTTCCTCAGATCAGCTATCTGGTCTTGAAGCTGGTTTTTTCCATCTTGTGAAATGCCTGTTGCTGTCTTCCGCCATCACCATGTATAACAGTACAGGTGATACGATAAGGCTGTGTATAATGGATGGCTCGTGTCGATATAGTGGACAAGTCTCGTCTATTATATAAACATGCGTTTATTGGTTGAAATAATACATCTTCAAACTGGTGATGTTATTTACAGACATGTTTTCTGTTTACCTAGTTGAATCCCAAGTCCCAAGTGACGTGTGTGCAACCCCTGGATACTTCGACCCATTCGTGCACACACGTTCACCAACTATGATTTCCCACTAGTTAATGAATGCGCAGCATTCATTAACTCTCCACTACTAAGCTAACTCCCTTACTGTTATATACTTCCCCTTCTTCAAGGAGACATTTTCCCTGAAAAAGTCTCAACCCCAACTCTTAACCACTTAACTCTACGGTTCTATACCACACCTGCCCAACAATCCCTTCACATATATTTCCTAATTCAAATCTCACCCTCCTATCTCATCATAGCCAAATGCTAACCAGAGACATACTTCATACAATATCAATAATACAAAACTCTCTACAAAATTCGTTATAAAGTTCTCCACAAAACTCTCTACAAAACTCTCCATAAGCGAACCGCTTTTAAAGTGTCCATCTAAATTATGATTGACAAAAATTGAAGATATTTTCCTTATCCTTTTCTCACTTACTCACATTCTCGCTATTCCAGGATAGACAGAAAAAAGATTGGTATGGTGCGCACCTAAGGAAGTTTAGAAAGTAAGGAAAAAGTAAGAAGTAATCACATTTCTCTTCCCATGCATTCTCAAAACTTTATAAAATAAAGTTTCCAAAATTTATCTTCATTTTCGTCAATAATAATTGTTGTTATCAAAAAGTTATGTTAATCCAAAACTACAACCTTTTGTATTATTCACCTCGTCAAGTTCAACCATTCCTTCAAAACCTCCAAATTATTAGTATACTGTTAAACACAGTGTTCTTCTTCTAGAGTCCACTTATGCCAAAATTCAACCTGGCATTCCCCCCATATTCTCCCATTAAACGCTGTTCAACCAGCTCCTATTTCACTCCCATTTACCAGTATCGCCCGTCATTCCCCTCATCCATGGCTTCCAATCCATGTATTTACGTTACGAACCGTCTAATGTAGTCTAATAGTCCCAATTCAATCCCCCAACCATTTTTAACGGTTTAACTCTTTCCAACCCTCATGTAATTATCAATTGTTGCTGATAACCCCAGCCACTTTTAAATATACTCCTCCATTACTTTCTCTACAACATACTGAGTCACTTCGCTAATCACCACAACTTCCCCCTTAACTCAATCATGTTTCACCCTCAATTTCTATTTATAAACGTTATACACGTTTAAACAACTCAATTTCAGTCGCATGTTTCATATTTTCTGTAAGTTCCCCAAAACAACTCTTAATTTTTCCCATAACTGAACATCAAGCTAGAAATCATTTTAAACACACCCAGGGTAACTCAAGAAAATAAAACCAAAGTTTTGTAAAGTAACCAGCTAAGTTAACATATCCTCACATTTTATAAAGAACAATTGAAGTCAAAATAATAGAGCAAACAATATCAACCCCCTCATTCTTTGACATCATTTTTATCCCCACACATTATTCAAATTAAACATATGTGAAGAAATGAAAAATCATATATATACATATCTGAGCATCTGAGTCTGTATATCCATTACTAGCAACCGCTAATCTCTTACTTTCTAAATCCAATCTAATCTTCCTATCTTGATGTCTTAATAAATTTTCAAACAGTGGCATATCTTCATCACTTGAGGAATTCACTCTAAATTTCCTTTGCCTCTTAATTTCTTTTTCTTTCTGTCTATCTAACTTTCTTTTTATTGCCTGTCTTGTATTCATAAATGGAGCGTCTATTTTTTCTTTGATTGATCCTTCCCTATTATAACCGTCATACGTGTTGTTTTCCTCTGTCATGACTGTTTTTGGTATTGTTTCTTCTTGTTCAGCAGTAGTAGATGCTGTTGTTACTTGTTTCCCATTCTCTATAAGTATTGGATATTCCGTTTGTCTGATAATCTGTCCATCTGACAATATTTCTTCTGAATAATAATTATTATTATTATCCTCTGCATCTTTTTCATCATTATCCCGTCTTAAGTGCTCTACATGTGAACGTGCAACATGCCCTGTAACTTGATTCTTAATAGTATACGATACTGGACCCTTCTTTTCTAAAATATAATATCCCGGGACCCAATGAGCATCAAACTTAGAGTTTTTCCTATGTTTTTTGTAATAAACTCTATCACCTATGTTGAACTCTTGTAAGTGTGCATTTTTATGTGTATTTCTTCTGTCTTTCTCGAGCCTTAATTATATTATTTCTTAAACGTATATGTGCTTTGTGCATTTCTTGCAACCTTGTTTCCTGAAAATCCTCCCCCATATATTTTCTCCTAGGCTTTAATAAATTGTCAATTGGTAATATTGTATAACAGAGTAGGCCTAACGAGTTCTCTGGTTTATTATAAATGGAGTTTATTTCTTATTGATGACAATCTGGACACAACATGGCGTCTTCTCTGCTCCGGCTCTAGATGTAAACTAACTCCTAACAACTAACTACGTCACGACTTGAGCATCTCTCTTCCCATTCCATCCCGATGCTCAATCGTGCTGTAGCCTTTTCCCACCTAATACCCAACTTCTGCTACACCTTCCTATGTTTTTCTAAAGAATTTTTCTCTTAAAAATTCTTTACTCCCAATCCCCCTACTCTATTCTCTCTCTTTCCTTACCTCCCACAGCTCCTCTAATCTTCCCCAAACCAACTCCAACTTAAGTAAATATTCTATTCTTTAACTCTTCTCCCTGTCATATTATCATATAGTAACCCACTATAAACTTCTTCATTTCTGCCTCTTCATAACATAACACATATCAATAACAATTAAATCTCAACTTTATACAATACATCATACCACATATGGTTACCTTTTTAAACTAAACACTCCTTCTTCCCTTTCCTTACTTCCCACAGCTCCTCTAATCTTCCCCAAACCAACTTTATTTTAAGTAAACCAATCTATTCGTAACTCTTTCCCCTGCCATATAGTAATCCACTATATATTTCTGGTTCGTTCTTGGCTCTTCAAAGTTCCTGTACAAAATATACATATCATAAGAATAGCTCGTATAATCGTTATCGTACACTTGACATTATGAAATTCCCACTCTTTCACAACACAGGACAAACAGAAACAACGTAGTTAGAAAAAGTAAAGAAGGGGTTCGCACCCAGTGAAAAGCATAAAGAATGAATAGTCAACATGATCACATTTACATAAAGTAATGCATAGTCCACACAATCACATTTACCTCCCTTGCCAATAAAAAAATTTTGTAAAATAATTTTTTAAAATACATCTTATGAAATAGATCTTTGTTCTCTATAAATCAAGTTGACATAAGTTTTCTCAACATTTATATATTCAACATTTATATTGCCATCCACAATCTTGTCTATATTTCCGTTACCTCACCTTTTACCACGAGCCAATGTTCATATTCCATGAACATTTTTAATTTAATAAACGCTGGTATTTCACAGCTCCTATATCTTGCCCCCTCATATCCCATAATCTGCTTCTTTGTCTACCAATATAAATACTCCCGCTTATATGCTGCCATTCACAGTCTCCCCCTCCTGCTGATTTTAATGCAGCTCCTATTTTATTTTCCTAATACTTCATATCCATAAGAACCTCTTCATGCCGATTACCTATATGTCTCTCTATTAGCCCTCAGTATGTGTCTCTCTATTAGCCCTCAGTAGTTTTATTAACTACTCATATATTTTCTTTATTCCAGCCAACACCATAACTATTTAAAAATTAACTTACTTAATTAAATTTATAACCAGGTAACCTAATACACAAAACAAGTTAATTAAATTATGTGTTAAGCGAAATAAAATCAAAACAAGATATCATACCCCCCAACTCATTCAAAGAAAACAGATTTTAAAATAATATAACATGCATCTTATCAAATCAAAATAAAATTTTCTAGTATTACCTAACACTACTGGTCTCTTTTACGGACCAATAGTTTGTACGCAAAAGTCTAGGAACACAATAACCCTATTCTAAAATCAAACAATAACAATCATATCACAGGAGCAAATCAAGCACCAAAAAAAAAAACATATTATATATGAGGCATTTAAAACTCAGACTCAATAAAACAACTGTCTTCTATCTAAAGAGAAGGTGTTCAAAAAAAAATTCACATAGAATTAACTACTTAAAGTGACCAAGCAACATTGTCCTCCTATACGAACCAATGTAACTCATATCTATTCACCCAAGTCACTCCATTGTTTTTATAACCGAGAAACTAAAACAACTCACTGCCAAGTATATATATATATATATATATATATATATATATATATATATATATATATATATATATATATATATATATATATATATATATATATATATATCTGTTATCTACAGACCAATTTCTAACTTAAAACAATATCTGTTCCTTTCACAAAAGTCTTTAACTAACAATGAGCGTATTATCTACCAACAGAACCTGTGGTTCGACACACCAATTGTTTCTCCTGGATTTGTTCCACATATTCCTATAACTACTTAATCATTACCATTAACCACGGTATTTCTAGCACCAATAAAAACTTGTCTATTTACTATAGAGTACATCTACCTGCTGTACCAATGACTAACTTATCTATCTATTAAGAAGTTGAAACATAAAATCAACCAGCAATTCCATCACAGAGAGAAAAAATATATATGCCTCACTCGAACCTACATCCATATTAGTTATCTTAATGCTTAACTACTCCTCAAGATCATTTATGAAAAGTATCAACAGAAGCCTTTTCCATTTCCACCGTCTCATATACTTCATCCAGTATCTCTTTCCTTTCTAAACCATGAAACTTATATCTTGCTATCTGCAATATTTTCTATCCATTTACCTCTTACGTTTCCACCTCTTCAATAACTCCAAGTTTCTTTGAATAAGTGCTATCTCCACATCAATATCCTCCTCCCCGTATAACCTATCAGCTTCCTCCATACTACTATTTGACTCTGACTTCTCATCCATTTCTTCTTCTTCATCTGTATGTCTCTCGCTAGCAGCCGCTAATCTCTTCCGTTCAATATCCCATCTAATTTGTCTATCATTATTTCTTAAGGACCTTTCTAGTAGAGGCATATCTTCACCGCTTGTTGAATAATCTCTAATTCTCCTCTGTCTTTTCACTTCTCTTTCTCTTTGTTTATCCATTCTTCTTTTTGTTGCTTGTCTAGTATTCTTAAATGGAGCACCTATTTCCTCTTCCATAGACTCTATACTATCATACTGACTCTCATTCACATTTCCTTCTTCTATCGTTTTCGGTATTGTCTGTTCTTGAGTATCATCGTAAACTGGAGTTGTTTTTAACTGATTGTGTGCTGGATCTTTTCTAAAACCTGGGGTTATTGTAGTTCCCCTGACGACTCGTTCATCTAAGTATCCGGTGTCTGAATAATAATTATTATTATAATTATCATTTTCCTTCTCATCATCATCTCTTCTTAAGTGTTCCACGTGTGCCCTTGCCACATGTCCCGTTACCTGGTTCTTGATACTATACGATACATTTCCTAGCTTTTCTAAAACGTAATAACCTGGGACCCAACGAGCATCAAACTTAGAGTTCCTTCTATGCTTCTTGTAATAAACTCTATCACCTACTTTAAACTCCTGTAACTTTGTATTCACGTTTTTGTACTTTTTCTGTCTTTCTCTAGCTTTGGTTATATTACTCTTTAATCTCACGTGTGCTTTATGCATTTCTTGTATGACAGTCTCTTGAAAGTCTTCCCCCATATATTTCCGTCTTGGTTTTAACAGATTATCTATAGGTAGTATTGGTTCTCTCCCGTGTATTAAATAGAATGGTGAAAACCCTGTGCTCTCATTTTGATTTGTGCGTATAGCACTAAGCGCTGGTCCCAAGAATAGATCCCAATCTTTTTCATGTTCATCCACAATCTTTGCTATAATATCGTATAATGTTCTATGTTGTCGTTCGTTCTTAGCATTTGAAGAAGGTCTGTAGTATGAGGTCTTTACATGTTTTATATTCAAATCTTTTAATAACTTTTCGAATTTCTTATTCACAAATTCTCTACCATTATCCGTGAGTATAATCTGTGGACAACTAAATCTTGGTACGAACTCCTGTAAAAAAATATTAATGACAGTATCTGCGCTCTTATCTGGGATTGCATAAACTTCCGGCCAAAGACTGTAGACGTCTACTATATGAATTAAATACACGTTTCCTGACAATGTTCTAGGGTGAGGACCCGATATATCTAAACTAATTTTTTGCATTGGAAACTGAGGAATATCTGTATCTTGTAATGGACATTTAATTGTTTTTATATTCCTTAACCTGCATCTTTCACACGTATCCACATATTTGCAAGCAGATCTAAATAAGTTCGGCCAATAATATTTACTCGTAAGTGCTTTCACTAATTTATCCCGACCGAGATGACCATTCTCATCATGATATGCTTTTAAAACTTCATTTTCCAAATGTGTGGGAATATATTTCCTTAGCTGTTCATTCTTTTCACTCATATAATATAACTGTTCATCTTCTTGTAAAACTAAATAATTCTTCTTATATTTATTCTCCTCCGTTTCTTTTAATTTCTGTTTTATTTGTAATACTTTTGGATCTAATTCTTGTTCTTCTTTCATATTAAATTGTGCTAAATGTGGGTCTTCTGCTCTAGGTTCAGCCTCTTGATCCGATGGTAAACTCTCAAACTCTTCTCTATTTATTATGGCAGAATCTAATATATTTACTTGCCAGTTTCGGTCGTCGAATCTCTGGTTCACCTTCATCTTCTGTGTCTCCTGATGACTGTGGGTACGGGATTCTAGACAATAAATCAGCACATGTGTTAATCCTACCTGGTATGTATTCAATTTTTGTATTGTATCCCTGTAGATTCAATGCCCACGTCTGTATTTTCCTGTTCTGCACTGGAGCTTCTAATAGAGATTTTAAAGGCATATGGTCAGTTCTAATAACAAAATTTGCGTTATGTAAGTAGTAATTTAGTTTCTGTAGAGCGTAGTGTATAGCATACGCCTCTTTCTCAATAGTCGACCATTTCCGTTGCGACCTGCTAAGCTTATGAGATAAGAAATAAATTGGCCTTTCATTTTTAACCCCTGGTATTCCAGACTCTTTTCCTTCATATGGTTGAACCAAACACGCTCCTATAGCATTATCCGAAGCATCTGTATATAGTATTAACTGTTTATTCAAATCTGGATGCGTCAATAGTGGTACCACTGTTAAGCTGTTTTTTAAAAACTCGAACGCTTTTTGACACTCATCATCCCACTTAAATCTAGCGTATTTGCCCGTTAAATTAGTAATAGGTTCTGCTATTTTTGAAAACCCTGGGATAAAGCGCCTATAGTACCCACAAGTTCCAATAAAAGCACGCACTTCTTTTACGTTAGTTGGAGGAGGTAACTCTTTAATAACCTTTATCTTGTCTTGGTCTGGTTTAATTCCGTCTCTATTTATAATATACCCCAAATATTTTGTTTCTGTTTTTAAAAACTGGCACTTACTAAGCTTCAATTTAACATCATGTATTCTTAATCTGTCGAATACTAGTCTGACATGTTTTAAGTGATCGTCCACATCCCCTGCTGTATAGATTAGAATGTCGTCTATGTATGCTAATGCAAACTTTTGCATACCCTCTAATACCTCATTTATTAAGAGCATGTAGTGAGATGGAGCCGTACGAACCCCGAATGGCATTCGTAAGAATTCGTAAGAACCCATATGAGTACAGAAAGCACTTTTCTTTTGAGCGTCCTTCGACATCGGAATACACCAGAATCCTGATCTTGCGTCTAGTGTCGTGAAAAATGTAGAGCCATTAAGCAACCCCAAAATATCATCAATCACCGGCAGTGGGTACGCTACATTCTTAGTGATTTTGTTCAACGCCCGATAGTCACAGCAGAACCGACTTGAACCATCAGGTTTGGCCACGATTACAATCGGAGATGACCATTCTGACTTTGATCTTGTTATTATTCCCTGCTTTCAACATGTCTTCTATTGCTTTTTCGACAATTTCTCTATTTCTTAAGGGAGTTCTATATGGTTTTAAACTAATTGGTGGATGGTCTCCCGTATCTATTTCCATTGTAACTGTTTTTGTCCTTCCCAATTCTAAATCATTAATTGCAAATACATCCTGATTTTCCTTTATAAGTTGTTCTAATACTTTCTTATTTTCTGGTGGAGCTTTTAACTGTGCCAACAATTCTTGTTCCCTTGTCATTTTGTCTAGTGAATGTATTTGGGCTGTATTTCTTCTGAATGGATGGATCAATTCATCCATTTGTGCGTTCCCTCTACTTCCGCGTCCGCGTCTGTTATTAATTCTTTCACTAGAAGTTTGTGAATAGTTTGCTCCCGGCCTTTCTACTCTATCTGTTGCCAATATATCACTAATGTTATGTTCTAGTTTAGCTACTACACATCCTCTGTATAATTTAATTTCTCTACCTGTGTTGTTAATAACCATCACTGGAAAAGTTAAGTGTTTATCTAACGCTATTATTCCATCCGGAACTTCCAAACCAGGCTCATCAATTACTTCCTGTTGCAATTCAGTGATTCTGACTGTGTGTCCTGCCACATAATATGGGTTTCTCTTCACCTTTGCTTGTATCAAATTAACCGACTGTGGTTTTAACGTCGTGGACATTTTAACTCTAACTAGTGCTGATATATGCATGTCTTCTTCCATATCTACATAGACGTCCTTGAATTTTAATTTGTGTAAATCAAAGAAAAGTCTTACTCCATTTTTTATTAAAAAATCTCTTCCTATCAGCATGTTTCTATTTAAATCTTTCACTACATTGAAAAAGATGTCTTACGTTGACCCCTCCTAACTTAAAATTGATCATTGTTTGTCCAATTACTTGTAAATTCTGTCCTGTAACAGAGTGAAGATTATTATGACTCTTAAATATTCTACAATTTCTCACTATTTTATATAAAAAACTTTCTTTAATTACACTAACCTGAGCTCCTGAATCAATTAATGTACGAACTCTATATTTTCCTATTTCTATTATACATGAGCTATGATCTGTTTTATTTTCTGTAAACTGTTTGACTTCATCTAGTTGAAAGTATTCTCTACCCGTTCTACTATGCTTGTTATTAACATATTCTTTAAACCTTGGGACCTTATTATTTTCCCTCCTACCACAGGTCCTATTTAATAGGTAGGGCGCCCGTTTCCCTGCGTTCTTGTACCTGTAAAATTTCTGTGTCTATCTTCAACATTCCTATTTAACCTGCTATTGCCATTTCTACTTGGTGTATTCGACTGGACATGCCTGTTACCACAAAAACGAGAAACGTGTCCGCGTTGACCACAAACCCAACAGACTACATTTGTGTTATTTGTTTTACCCACTGTCTCACCGGTAGGATACCTCATTTGTCTCCTTTCATCATAAGCATTTCTATTACTACCTTGTAACGTCTGTACGCCTCCTCTCCTATTCCATCCGAACCTTGTTTGTCCTATCTCCATAGGCTCCTCAATTCTATCTTCTCGACTAGTTCCTATTTCTCGTCCTGTTCTCAATCTAAATCTACGTCTCAAATTTTCTTCTTGTACTGCAATATCTACAGCTTGTGACAACCTCTCGGGGTTTTCTCTCATCAGCTTAAACTTCAGTCCATCGGATTTTATGCCATCTACAAAAATCCCGACTAACATCATCTCCACCTCTTCTCCTCGTACATTCTGTCCCAAGAATGCCTCTTCAGCCAGGTTGATCAACCTATCGCTGAACAATTGTACCGTCTCTCCATTGTTTTGTTTAGACTGTCTCAATACCGAAAACGCATGTTGTGGATCCGTTATTTCCGCGTATTTGTGTGCCAGGTCGTCTTTGAACTGCTCCCATGTCTCATCTACTCTAGCCTCTAATTTTCTTCGGATATGATCTGAAACCGGTTCTGTTGCTGCCTGATAAGCAAGTCTCATTTTCTCTTCATCTGATGCAGACACCAAATATGCATATTTCTCTATGGAAGTTACCCACTTCTTAAACTCTCTTGCCTGTCCGCTAAACTTAACAATTTCAGTTGCCATTCCTTGTTGTTTCATGACCGTATTAAGTCTATCTATCACTGTTCCCACTCCCGTCAACACTTGTGCCAATGAATCTTGTTCTGTCATGCTGAAATATTATTGTACAGACTAAATAATCAATTTCACATTTGTAATCAGCTAATTTAAGAAATATTACCTTATTTACCTTATACACCAAGTTCAACCAGTTAATAGGTTTACTGATTACCCTACTCTCTGTTCCCGATCCAAGAAAGACGTATTCCTGTATTCCTCTATGTTCGCTGTCAGGTAGAACTCAAACACTAGGAGTCTGTGTTAGTTGAAACCGATCGCGCACTTCAGGTAGTTTCTTCTTTCAAGTGATCCCGCCCTTCAGGTAGTTTCTTCTTCGGATGCCTCAGTAACTTCAACCCCTGGTTGGGTCCCTACCAGACTTCTGGCTTCTATTCGCCCCGGATGGGGTACATCAAATCGACGTCTTGAGAACCAATGTACTTCAGGTAAGCGATAATTTGGGTCCCCTCTTCAGTAGGTCGGCAGCCCAGTCTGCCCCTCCCACTTCCGAGAGTTCCCTGGCGATATCGCTACTTTTGATGAGGTTTTCATTTCTTCTTATTTTTCAAATTAGTGATTGAGTTTATTGTTGAGCGATTGTTTATTCAAAACTCCAAGGTCATGATTCTGCGGCCTTTAGTTCGCTCGAGGAAATCTTGACGAGAAGTAGACAACTGCTCTGTTAGTAAATTGTTTCTACTTGATTCGATTTATCTTGAAGGTTTCTTTTTCCTCTTATTTCAAATGATCCAGAACAAGATGTGCTCTTTCTCACTCTTTTGCTCAGCTGGCTTTCATATTTCAACTGACAACGACTGCCCGTACATCTAGCAAGTCCGTACAGTGAAGATTCTGAAAATATTTACAGACAACCACCCCTAGCCGGGCTTTTGGTTGCTGTACTTCTCACAAACAACGTAGAGGCCATCTTTCAATTTCGTTGTTGCGTTCAATACATGTTTAAAACCGTGCCGTATTTCTGTCTCTGGGTAATTGACGTGAGCGGAACAAGATCTTCAAAACGTTGTAATTTACTTCGATGTTGGACAGCGTATTGTGATTCCGCAACCCTCCAAGTTCCGATCCTGAGTCGTGGGCACCATTTATGGCTATATAACAGAGTAGGCCTAACGAGTTCTCTGGTTTATTATAAATGGAGTTTATTTCTTATTGATGACAATCTGGACACAACATGGCGTCTTCTCTGCTCCGGCTCTAGATGTAAACTAACTCCTAACAACCAACTACGTCACGACTTGAGCATCTCTCTTCCCATTCCATCCCGATGCTCAATCGTGCTGTAGCCTTTTCCCACCTAATACCCAACTTCTGCTACAATTGGTTCTCTCCCATGTACTAGGTAAAATGGTGAGAAGCCTGTTCCCTCATTTTGATGTGTACGGATCGCCCCTAATGCTATTCCCAAATAAAGATCCCAATCCATATCGTGTTCTTCTACATTTTTCGCTAGTATATTATATAATGTCCTATGTTGTCGCTCATATTTAGCATTCGAAGATGGTCTGTAATACGAAGTTTTAATGTGTTTTATATTCAAATCTTTTACCAATTTTTCAAACTTTCTATTTACAAATTCTTTCCCATTGTCTGTAAGTATTATTTGTGGACACCCAAACCTTGGTATAAATTCCTGTAAAAGCATATTTATAACTGAATCAGAACTCTTGTCTGGAATCGGATAAACTTCTGGCCAGAGACTATATGAATCTACGATATGTAGTAGGTATACATTTCCCGATAATGTTTTTGGATGAGGACCTGAAATATCCAAACTTACTTTCTGCATTGGAAATTGAGGAATATCGGTATCTTGTAAGGGACATTTAATTATCTTCATGTTTCTTAACCTACACTTTTCACATGCTTCAACATTTTAATATACGCTTTTAAATAAATTCGGCCAGTAATATTTACTGCTAATAGACTTAACTACCTTATCTCGTCCAAAATGACCATTATCATCATGATATGCCTTTAAAACTTCTCGTTCTAAATGTTTCGGAATATATTTCCTTAATCCCTCACCTTTTTCACCGATATAATATAATTGATTGTCTTCTTGTAGCTCTAAAAATTTTCTTTTAAAACTGTTTTCCCCTGTTTCTTTCAGTTTTCTTTTTATCTGTATTATTTTTGGATCTAATTCTTGTTCATCTTTCATATTAAATTGTTCTAAATGTGGGTCATGTATTCTTAATCTGTCAAATACTAATTTTACATGTTTTAAGTGATCATCTATATCTCCTGCTGTATAAATTAAAATGTCATCTATATATGCCAATGCAAATTTTTGCATACCCTCTAAAACTTGATTGATTAATAGCATATAATAAGAGGGCGCTGTACGAACTCCAA
The DNA here is from genome assembly GCA_014155875.1 of Cepaea nemoralis. Taxonomy (NCBI): domain Eukaryota; kingdom Metazoa; phylum Mollusca; class Gastropoda; order Stylommatophora; family Helicidae; genus Cepaea; species Cepaea nemoralis. The sequence continues at coordinate 57,899 of JACEFZ010024184.1, read as the reverse complement.
AAGGCATTCATAAGAATTCGTAAGAACCTGCGTGTGTACAAAAAGCACTCTTTTTCTGGGCGTCTTCCGACATCGGGATACACCAGAATCCTGATCTTGCGTCTAGTGTGGTAAAGAAAGTAGACCCATTAAGTAAACCTAAAATATCATCAATCACCGGCAATGGGTACGCTAGATTCTTAGTGATTTTGTTCAACGCCCAATAGTCGCAGCAGAATCGATGTGAACCATCAGATTTGGTCACGATTACGATCGGAGATGACCATTCTGACTTTGATCTTGTTATTATTCCTGCTTTCAGCATGTCTTCTATTGCTTTTTCAACAATTTCTCTATTTCTTAAGGGTGTTCTATACGGTTTTAAACTAATTGGTGGATGATCTCCAGTATCTATTTCCATTGAAACTGTACTAGTCCTTTCCAATTCTAAATCATTAATTGCAAAAACGTCTTGATTTTCTTTCACCAATTTTTCTAATATTTCTTTATTCTCCGGTGGGGCTTTTAATTGTGATAACAATTCTTGTTCTCTTGTCCTTTTGTCAACTGTATCTATTTGAGGGGAAGGGGAAGACCTAGAAACAAATTTTTCTAATATTTCTTTATTCTCCGGTGGGGCTTTTAATTGTGATAACAATTCTTGTTCTCTTGTCCTTTTGTCAACTGTATCTATTTGAGGCCAAGGGGAAGACCTAGAAACAAGTATCTGGATGGCTTGGCCTTGTGGCATGGTCGAGACAGAAACACGGAACTGATCCACGACTCTGGTGATCGAGTGAGATGGCAGAACATGACCGCCCACGCTTACCGGCATGGCACATGATGGATGGATGGATATTGGAAACAACAAGCTGCCATAAGGATTGATAATGAAGTAGGACAATATCAACCTATTAAGAGAGGTGTTAGGCAGGGATGTGTAATGTCTCCAGATCTTTTTTCACTATACAGTGAAAATATTTTCAGAAATGTAGAAGACCTAAATGGAATCAGTATTGGAGGACGAAACATAAATAACATTAGATATGCAGATGATACAGTATTGATTGCAGACATGCACAGGATCTGCAACAATTAGTAGACGCTGTTGTTGTACACAGTGAGCAGCTGGGGTTGGAATTAAATTGTAGGAAGATATAGGTTATGGTCGTCACTAGGAAGAACGAAGTACCACAATGTAATATACAAGTAAATGGGAATATTCTTCAACAAGTGAATCGGTTCAATTATCTCGGAACAGTCATAACATCTGATGGCAGATGCCTTGAAGAGATTAGAACAAGAATCGCCATTGCGAAAGTAGCCGTTAGCAAGATGAAAAACATTCTGACCAATAAAATGATGTCAATTGAAACGAGAAAAAGAGTGTTGAGGGGATACATAGAGCCTGTTCTTTTGTATGGATGTGAAATTTGGACAATGTGCAGTCAAGCTGAAAAACATCTGATGGCTGCAGAAATGGGGTTTCTGAGGAAAATGCAAAGAATACCATGGACAGATAGAAAAACCAATGACCAAGTACTACAAGAGACAAATGTAAATCGTAGATTGATTAGAGAAATTAGACGTAGACAGTCAAAATTTTTTGTTCATGTTATGAGAAGAAATGGACTGGAGAACTTAGTGACTGCTGGCAAGATCGAAGGTAACAGACCAAGAGGAAGACCGAGAGGAAAATACCTGGATGGCTTGGCCACATGGCATGGACGAGACAGGAACACTGAGCTGATCCACGACTCTGGTGATCGAGTGAAATGGCGAATCATGACCGCCCACGCTTCCCGGCATGGCACATGATTGATCTATTTGAGATGGATATTTTTTAAATGTATGGATCAATTCATCATTTCGTCTTTTCCAGCTTCTTTTATACTTCTTTCTAACATTATTTCTAACCATGGGAGTTTCTGAATAATCATTTCCCAATATGTTTTCCTTTTCTATAGTTAACATGTTATCATTATACGCTACTTTAGCGATTACACAACCTCTATATAATTTAATATTTTTTCCTGTATTATTTAGGAGCATCACTGGAAAGCTGAGATGTTTATCTAATACTATTAACCCATCGGTGACTTCTAAGCCAGGTTCATCTATTATTTCTCTCTCTAATTCCGTTATTTTAACTGTTTGTCCAACCGAAAAGTACGGATTTTTTTTCATTTTTGCCTGTATTAAATTAACCGTTTGTGGTTTCAAATTCATGGTCGTTTTGACTCTAACTAGTGTCGACACATGCATATCCTCTTCCAAATCCACGTAAACATCTTGGAATTTTAATTTATGCACATCAAAAAAAAAGTCTCACCCCATTTTTCAATAAAAAATCTCTACCCAATATCATATTTCTATTTAAATCCTTAACCACATGGAAATTATGCCTAACATTTATCCCTCCTAATTTAAAATTTATCATCGTTTGTCCAAGCACTTATAATTTGTGTCCAGTTACCGAATGAAGATTCTCCTGAATTCTAAATATTTTACAATTTTTTAATATTCTATATAAAAATGTTTCTTTAATCACGCTAACTTGCGCTCCCGAGTCAACTAATGATCTAATTTTATATTTCCCTATTTCTATTATACATGAGCTAGGATCAACCATATTTAGTGACAACCGTTTTATGTCCCCAAGTTGAGGCCAGTTCTTATGTTTTTTATTTCTAAATGTCCTATTATACTCATCATTTGGGTTTTTAATATATTGATTCATCTTTTGGATCTTACTATCTTCCCCCCTACTGCCGATCCTGTTCAGTAAGCGGGATGCCAATTTCCCTGACCTTTTAAAATTTCTCTGCACTTCTCAATAATTCCCATTTGCTGATCTACTATTTACAGTTCTATTCTGTGTACTAGTCTGAGCACCTCTATTATTTTGTGTATTCGATGGGACACGTCTGTTATCACAGAAGCGAAAAATGTGCCCACATTGGTGGCATCCCCAACAAACCACATTTGTGTTACCTACCATGTTTCTTACAGTATTTCTCACTTGTCCTTCTCTACGTTGATTATATACGTTACTGTTTCCTTGTACCATCTGTATTTCTCCGCGTCTTCCTCTCCATCCATATCTATACTGTCCTATTTCCATTGGTTCTTCAATTCTATCCTCTGAACTACTACCTAACTCTCGTCCTACCCTCAATCTAAACCTTCTCCTCAAGCTTTCTTCTTGTTAATAGCGATATCTACAGCTTGTGACAACCTTGCAGGATTCTTTCTCATTAATTTAAATTTCAATCCATCTGACCTAATCCCATCAACAAAAATCCCCACCAACATCCGTTCCACTTCCTCAGCTCGGACATTCTGACCCAAAAATGACTCTTCGGCTAAATTGATCAACCTATCACTGTATAGCTGTACACTTTCTGTAGTATTATGTCTCGTCTGTCGCAACACTGAGAATGCGTGTTGAGGGTCAGTAATTTATGCATATTTATGGGCTAGGTCGTCTTTGAATTGTTCCCAGGTTTCACCTCCTCCAGCTTCTTGCTTTCTTCTTATATGGTCAGAAACAGGACTTGTACTAGTTCTATAAGCTAAATTCTTTTTATCCTCATCTGTAGCATTCACTAGATAAGCATGTTTCTCAATAGAAATAATCCATTTCTTAAATTGATTTGCCTGTCCATTAAATCTCTCGACATCACTGATTACACTTTGCTGTCTTAATACTGCGTCCAACTTTGATATTGCTCTACCAACTCCACTCAGTACTTGAGAAGAATCCTGGGCCTCCATCCTAAAAATATCTATAATGGAAAGCACCAAGCAATATAATATACTAATATTTTAAGACAATATTATTTTAAAGTAAGCAGCAAGAAATATTCGTGTTCAATTAAGTATGTTATTAATTAACTTAAAATTATCCATTACCCAAACTTGATGAAAAAGGTTCCAATCGACAAACTTGATGAAAAAGGTTCCAATCGACAATCTTGATGAAAGAGGGTCTAATCGACAATCTTGATGAGAGAGATTCCAATCGACAATCTTGATGAGAGAGATTCCAATCGACAATCTTGCTGAAAGAGGATTCCAATCGACAATCTTGCTGAAAGAGGATTCCAATCGACAATCTTGATGAAAGAAATTCCAATCGACAATCTTGATGAAAGAGGATTCTAATCGACAATGTTGATGAAAGAAATTCCAATCGACAATCTTGATGAAAGAGGTTCCAATCGACAATGGCAGTGGAACGGTCAGTTCAAATCAATTGAAACAAATTTGATTTGAGACAAGTTGAACATATTCGATAGCTGAAGTGACTGTTGACCTTGATTCGAGAAATTCAATGGTCCAGAAAGTGAAAATCGACCTTGATTCAACCTCAAACAGTCCAGTGAGCTGAGACCACGCTCATAAATTTTATCATCCTCGAGATTTCGCTGTTCCAATTGGAGCTGATCGTTCGGTTGAGACATAATTTATTTCCCGAGGTACAAGGTTAATTTACAAGTTGTAAGATGCATCTAGCGGTGACGACATCATTTAAAAATTTCGATGTAAAACAGCAATTCTTAACTTCAACAAAAAGCATCGTATGTCAACGATCAAGGCACTGTATATTGGTGAGTCAGGTATATCAAAAATATCGGTCTGTCTATGAAACAAGATTAGCAAACCTCCTGACCTTGACTAAGATCCACTTAACAAACACCGGGAAATCACAACAACTACCCCTGGGCGGGCTTTCAGTTGCTGCGTCTCTCATAATCTACTCGAGAAAACCTACAACATCCGTCTCCAGACGCAGACAAAACAAATCTTCGCTTGAGTCAACAATCTCCGCGACAATCCATGTTGGAGATCTTGAGGTCGACGGCACCAAAACAGCTTGTATAACAGTACAGGTGATACGATAAGGCTGTGTATAATGGATGGCTCGTGTCGATATAGTGGACAAGTCTCGTCTATTATATAAACATGCGTTTATTGGTTGAAATAATACATCTTCAAACTGGTGATGTTATTTACAGACATGTTTTCTGTTTACCTAGTTGAATCCCAAGTCCCAAGTGACGTGTGTGCAACCCCTGGATACTTCGACCCATTCGTGCACACACGTTCACCAACTATGATTTCCCACTAGTTAATGAATGCGCAGCATTCATTAACTCTCCACTACTAAGCTAACTCCCTTACTGTTATACATGCTTCCTTGAGTTGTTGTTATGGCTAGTGTTATGGTATCTCTATGTCTTTGGAGGTTCGGGCAGCCCAGGTATCTTGTTCTGTGTTTGCCAAGGCAGTTTACACACTTTCTATTATCATTAGGCTTCCAAAGTCCTTGTCCTGTTTGGCTAGTGGACATTCATTGAAAGCTTGATCTTTGGTGCAGTATCAGCAGAAGTCTGTCTTTCTGTGACATGATGTTTGATTTGATTTAACTTTATTTTAAAAGGGTCACAAATTGGGCACACAGCCGGTTTTACATTCGGCCCTGCCAATCACTCATCTTTAATTCATCAATAGTGCATGATACATAGGAAAAAAAGACATTGTCAAATGAATATTGTAAACATAAACAATGCATATTACCACGTTATGAGACATGTCCTCCACGCACCACACATACCCCCACCCACCCATACTATACCCTCAGGCACACTTACAATTCCCTCACCACCCACACATCCACATACCCCCACCTACACATACATCCCCAAAACACACACAGCCACACATCCTCCACTTACCAACACACACACATCCCTCCCCCACCCACACACCCATCCCCCCACACACACTTCCCGACCTCCACATATCTTCCCACCCACCCACACATCCCCCATCCAAACTTAAACATGTCCCACCCACACCCCACAAACATCCCTCACCCAATCATGCCCCACAAACACATTCATCCCCAACCCACACATCAACCACACACTCCCACACTCTGACTGTGACAGGCCCTCTGGCACCAATAAAGCATTCAGGCTATTGTTGTTTCCTCTCTTTCTTCACTTTGGTCATCTGCCGTATGTCAGATTTTCTACTATGGTGTCTTTCTCCTCAGTCTGCTTTTGGGTAGTCTTTGATCTTGTTTGTGGTGTGTTGTTGTCCTTTTCACAGTGGTTGCTTCATTTGTGGCTTCTGGAAGCTTTCCTTCTTTCGGCTGTGATGGTGGCACATTGATACAGCTAGTAGGCAGGTTCTCTCTCTCCCCCCCCCCCCCCCCCCCCCCTTATCTTCTTGGCAGCCTTAGTTTTGGTAGCAGCTTCTTTACTTCTCGTTTGAACATCGGGTGTCTTATTGTTTCAGGTTTGGAATGTGCAATTATTCTCCCCCGTATCTGATGTTCTCCATATAGCTCAGCATGTAATCACAAATGATGATTACTGTTTCTTCCATGGGAATGTCTGTGAAAATAGAGGCAAAATCCATCGACGCCACATGCATTAGTTTAAAATTGATAGTACCCAGTAGTTTGATTAATTAGTTCAAATGACTTTTAATATTAAGGAGTTGAATGATTGTTGCACTGGTTTAGCTGTTTCTGCAAGCCATTTCCCCATCCTGTGTTGAACAGAGTTGAGCATAGATTAAATTGATCTCAGTGGTACCTCAGGATTGTGCAATTTAGGAAAGCCATAAAGTTGGTGGGCTATTAGCCCTGTGGAACGATTAACTGTGCAGTCACCTCACTAATGAATTTACTATCTTAAAGTGATTGAATTTCTTTCCTCACTTTTGCATCCAATTCCCAAGGGTTGCTGGTTTTAGAATCTAAGTAAAATTCGGTTGGAGTCAATAAAAATGTCTTCTATTTTGTTGGAAGCATCAAATACGTGATTCCTAAGATGGATGTTGTGAGTAGCTTAGATTGCCAGAACAACTTAATAATGATTGCATGGAAGAGGCTAATGAAAGTATAACATTATGTACAATGAAAGAAATCAAATCAACTTTATTTTAAAAGGGAGAGACAAAAGAGACAATAGCACACTTTAATATTGTAATGAGAAGAGAAGTGTGGGAAAGCATTGTGATGACAGGAAAGATCAGTGGGAAAAGACATATTGGCAGACCAAGAGAGATGATGCTAACTGGACTTATGGTGACATTGTGAAATATTATCAGCAGAGTTGATCCTGAACAGGGACCGAGTTCTGAGGAGATACATGAACACCTATGGTAGTTGGCAGGGCACATGATGATGCTGCCATTTTGTATGTCTTTTCAGACTGCCAGAGTGAGTAAAACAAGCACCACAATCATCACACTTGTAAGGTTTTTCTCCTGTATGTATTTTACTGTGAGTCTTCAGATTGCAAGAGTGAGTAAAAGAAGCACCACAAAGATCACACTTGTAAGGTTTCTCTCCTGTATGCATTCTCTTATGTTTCTTCAGACTGCCAGCTTCAGTACAAGAAGCACCACAAACATCACACTTGTAAGGTTTCTCTCCTGCATGCATTCTCTTGTGAGTCTTTAGATGGCTAACTTGAGTAAAAGAAGCACCACTAACATCACACTTGTAAGGTTTCTCTCCTGTATGCATTCTCTTATGTTTCTTCAGACTGCCAGCTTCAGTAAAAGAAGCACCACAAACATCACACATGTAAGGTTTCTCTCCTGTATGCATTCTCTTGTGAGTCTTCAGATTGCCAGCTTCAGTAAAAGAAGCACCACAAACATCACACTTGTAAGGTTTCTCTCCTGTATGCATTCTCTTATGTTTCTTCAGAATGCCAGCTTCAGTACAAGAAGCACCACAAACATCACACTTGTAAGGTTTCTCTCCTGCATGCATTCTCTTGTGAGTCTTTAGATGGCTAACTTGAGTAAAAGAAGCACCACTAACATCACACTTGTAAGGTTTCTCTCCTGTATGTGTTCTCTTATGTCTCTTCAGATGGTCAGCCTGAGTAAAAGAAGCATCACAATCATCACACTTGTAAGGTTTATTTCCTGTATGTGTTCTCATGTGAGTCTTCAGACTGTAAGCTTGAGTAAAAGAAGCACCACAAACATCACACTTGTAAGGTTTCTCTCCTGTGTGTGTTCTCTTATGTTTCGTCAAACTGCCACCTCGAGTAAAAGAAGCACTACAAACATCACACTTGTACGGTTTTTCTCCTGTATGTGTTCTCATGTGGTACATAACACTGCGACCTTGAGCAAAAGAAGCACCACAAATCATCACACTTGTAAGGTTTCTCTCCTGTATGCATTCTCTTGTGAGTCTTTAGATGGCTAACTTGAGTAAAAGAAGCACCACAAACATCACACTTGTAAGGTTTCTCTCCTGTATGCATTCTCTTATGTCTCTTCAGATTGCCAGCTTCAGCAAAAGAAGCACCACAAAGATCACACATGTAAGGTTTCTCTCCTGTATGCATTCTCTTATGTTTCTTCAGACTGTCAGCTTCAGTAAAAGAAGCACCACAAACATCACACTTGTAAGGTTTCTCTCCTGCATGCATTCTCTTGTGAGTCTTTAGTTGCCTAACTTGAGCAAAAGAAGCACCACAAACATCACACTTGTAAGGTTTCTCTCCTGTATGCATTCTCTTATGTTTCTTCAGACTGCCAGCTTCAGTAAAAGAAGCACCACAAACATCACACATGTAAGGTTTCTCTCCTGTATGCATTCTCTTGTGAGTCTTCAGATTGCCAGCTTCAGTAAAAGAAGCACCACAAACATCACACTTGTAAGGTTTCTCTCCTGTATGCATTCTCTTATGTTTCTTCAGATTGCCAGCTTCAGTAAAAGAAGCACCACAAACATCACACTTGTAAGGTTTCTCTCCTGTGTGTGTTCTCTTATGTTTCTTCAAATTGCCACCTTTAGTAAAAGAAGCACTACAAACATCACACTTGTACGGTTTTTCTCCTGTATGTGTTCTCATGTGGTACATAACACTGCCAACTTGAGCAAAAGAAGCACCACAATCATCACACTTGTAAGGTTTCTCTCCTGTATGCATTCTCTTATGTTTCTTCAGATTGTCAGCTACAGTAAAAGAAGCACCACAAACATCACACTTGTAAGGTTTCTCTCCTGTGTGTGTTCTCTTGTGAGTCTTCAAATTGCCAGCTTGAGTAAAAGAAGCCCAACAGTCATCACACTTGTAAGGTTTCTCTCCTGTATGTGTTCTCTTGTGAGTCTTCAGATTGCCAGCTATAGTAAAAGAAGCATCACAAACATCACACTTGTAAGGTTTATCTCCTGTATGTGTTCTCTTATGTGTCTTCAGATTGCCAGCTTGAGTAAAAGATGCACCACAAACATCACACTTGTAAGGTTTCTCTCCTGTATGTGTTCTCTTATGTCTCTTCAGATGGCCAGCCATAGTAAATGAAACACCACAATGATCACACTTGTAGGGTTTATCTCCTGTGTGTGATCTCATGTGGTACTTCAAACTGAGAAAATTATTAAAAGAAGCACCACAATCATCACACTTGTAAGGTTTCTCTCTGTATGTGTTCTCTTATGTGTCTTCAGACTGCCAGCTAGACTAAAAGAAGCACCACAAACATTACACTTGTACGGTTTCTCTCCTGTGTGTGTTCTCTTGTGGTATTTCAAACTGATAGCGCGAGTAAAAGAAACACCACAAACACCACACTTGTAAGGTTTCTCTCCTGTATGTATTCTCTTGTGATTCATATTCTTTTGGCACTCTAGATGGACATCTTGAAACAAAAGACTACCCCCTTCATTACATTTGTTTGGCATTCCTTCAGTATGTGTTCTCTTATATCCGTCTACACAAACATTTGGACTAGAAACATCAGACATGTCTCCTGTGTGAGTTCTTTGAGAGATATGACTAACATAATCAAAAATGTCATCAAGAGACTTTGCAAAGCTCTGTGCATGTTTTTCTTGCGTTTCCTTATTTTGCTGCTGACAATTCTCAATTAGCCAGAGATAGTTTATTGTTTGTATCAATCAAAGACATATTTTCTGACATCTGACAACAACTGTCATGTTTTACTGATGCCTTACAACTGTTCTCAACCATTCTTGATTCTGAGTTGCTGTCCCCTGCCATTTCTTGAATGATGCTACCCCCAGCTATGTCTAACATTTTACTGAAGCTGTGACTCCTGTCCTCACACAGAACATCTGATAGTTCTTGTTTCACAACCTTCATGTCTATGCTGTCATATGTCCACTTTTGTGTATGCTCTTGAATGGAGTGGTAAGGACTCCGTGGAGACCAAGAGGATATATCTGAAACACACCAAAGTAAATAAGTAATAGCCTCATGAACATGCCAGGTATTGATTATCAACATATGTACAATCAAGCAGGCACACATTGCAGCTACAGACAATCAATTTCAAGTGAACAAAAGATGGAGAAAAAGAATGATTAATGTGCTCATATACGATCTACGCTGATATATGATCTATGCTGATGTATGATGTAAGTTTGTGATGATAAAAGCTGATGTATGATCTAGGTTGTCTTATGGTCTCAGCTGATGTATTATCTAAGTTCTAGTATGATCTAGGCTGATGTATGGTCTTAGCTGATGCATGTTCTAAGTTCATGATGATATAAGCTGATGTATGATCTTAGGCTGATGTAATATCTAAGTTCAGGTATAATCTAATTTGATGTATGATCTAAGTTCATGATGATGTAAGCTGATGTATGATCTAGGTTGATGTATTATCTAATGTTCAGGTATGATCTAGGCTGATATATGAACTAGGATACTGTATGATCTAGGCTGATATATGATCTAAGTTCACGATAATATTACCTGATGTATGATCTATGTGCATAATGATGTAAGCTGGTGTATGATCTAAGCTGATATATGATCTCAGCTGATTGTCAACAACTTAACTTTGACAGGCATACAAGGATTCCGCTTTTGTACCACTTGAAATGAGAACGTACAAAAGGATACAAGTATAATACAAGTTTATTAGCTCATTGTACAGTAGCTCTGCGAGCGGATAATCACATAGGTAATACACATCATGGTATATCGTAATGATGTTGTATCAAAGATGAGATCGATGGTAATGTCTATCAAAGCTAAGGCTAAGTCACAACTATTGCTATTGTCCTTTATAAGCAACAAAGTATTCAGAGCGAATACTGTTGTCCGTCCTCTACGCTGTCGAGTCGCGGTCTGACGATATTCGTGGCGTGTTCAGCCACGATCAGTTGACTCTACGTGCAGCAGCTAGTTTGCGTGCTTGGAGTTCCAGCACGCAGTTAGTAACTGGTCAACTGTCTGGTATTTCCTTGACACTTCTCGGGATGCGGGTTTCCCCACTCTATTGTGGGCAACTCCAGCTCACGTCTTACAGTGTCCCCTTTTTGGACACGAGTGTGTCCAGTCGGAGAACTATTTATAGTTCTCACTCGTGCTTCTGTCCAGTCTGTCCCTATTGCCTAGATAGCTATGTGCTCTTGGTCCTGTCTAGGTCTCTTTCCATAGTTCTACCTCTATCTTCTCTATTAGGTTCCTTGCAGCTCTTTGACAGGCTCTCTATCACCCTGTGTTGTGTTACAAACTTTTAAGTTGTGGGTGTAACACAAGTAGTAATCTCAACAAAAATTAGGGCTGTCTAATTTTGTCAAAGACTGCATGAGTTTTCTACTTCTGTTCTAGGCATAGGACAAGATCTCTCCTTTCCCTCATCACACTGTTGTACTACTTCACTTGGCTAATTGATTAGCACATCACACTAGTACAGTTGGCTAGAGACTGCTCATACTAACATTATACTTCTTGGGAGTTTGTGTGATCCAGAACCAATGCCTTTTGGCCTGTTCTCAAATTGTCAATAAAACTGACAACCCATACAAAATTGCCCCTTTTACGAGTACAATACATGAATAATATTCATGCTCCCATATAATATTTACTCCAACTAGTATACATGTTTTATGTGCTCACGTTCACCTTTTTAGCTTCCGCTTGTGAAGAAATATTTCAGTATTAAACTAAGGTTTTCAAGATTTTGTTGTGTCCCCTGTTTAGAGTAGTTATTTCTCTTTGCAATTAATGGTGTATGCATCCTTATGTGTTAGTTTTTCTGGTTGGTTGCGTGTTTCTCTAAAACTAATATGTATTTACCTTACCAATATGTGAATGTGTCTATATCTACGTGTATGTACTCTTTCGAGCGCTGTAAAGCGGTTTAATGTAGTCACAAACAAGTGTGTAAGTCTGATTTATGACTACCCTCCCGGTTTATGATGCTCAAAATACGTTTCCTATCTCTATCAACTACACACAGATAAAAATAGAACAACACATTGTCTTAACACATTGACACAGACGAATTACAACACTCACATTGTGCGGCGAAAAAAATCCCGCAACATGTCTCACTCCTCTGTATTTGGTTCATTCTCTCCTCTCATTCATACATCTTTCATTCTTCTTTCATTCCACACCGGTTTTAAAATACATGTTCTGTCATTAAAATATGGTTGTAGAAAAAAAGAATGGATGAATAATATATATGTACAATAAATAGTTGGCTGAATTTAAAAAGTTTTCAAGCCAAATGACTGTGTTCTAGTTCTACACTCGTCATTTCTGTACAAAAATATACATGTTTAAGAGGATTGTTCGCTACTAATCCTGTGGGTATTAATTAATCTAGCTAAACTATTCTAAGTTGGTGTGCTGAGCTAAGCTAACCTAAGGGAACTAATCTAACTAAATGATGAAAATGGGGAAAAGTGGGTTAGTTACCTTATTGTGTGTTAGTACATAGAATGGTATAAATTTATAAATGATGAGATTAATTTCTAAATAATGTTCTAATTAACTAACTGTCTAAGAAAAATGTGTTTACATGATGATAAACTAAAGTAATGTTTCCTAAGTTGAAAAGTATGATGTAAAGGTTAAACTAAATGAGTTTTTAACTAACTGTAAATTACTTTTAGTTTTAGTTTTTAGTACCGATTTTGCCATTTGTGTAGGTGACTTTTAACTATTAAATGTTACAAATAAGGTTATAAGGGTGGTTCTACACTCTATTCTAACTACAACAATATGATGTTACATGCAACTGTTATAAAAACATAATATTATACATATCACATGCAATTCATTTATATCTAAATTACCTAATTACATCCAGGTGTGTTGTCGGAGTAGCGTCCTCTGTTGTATCTCGATGAAAAATAGAGTTCATTTCGACACAGTCCGAAATATGCACTCTCATCCTGGGTAATGTTGAAATATTGTTCTCCTCATGGGTTGCATATATGGTGGTGGCATAGACATCTCATAATGTGTCTGTTCACTTTCACTTATACTGACACAGCTAATAGCAAGCAAGTTCAGGCGATTCACGATGGAAAGCACACTACAGTGTCTGTATTCATCACATAAGGCACTAGTTACTTACAGTGCCACTGATTTTGGTGATGTCGGATCGCTCTCTTCTCGTACATCTGGTATATCGATCTGAGAAGGTCGGCTAAGTGTGCCTGCCAGAAAGTTCATGCTCCCCTTGATGTGCTTTATGGTGAACGCATAATTCTGCAGGATCAAAGACCATCTGTAGATCCTGTTGTTACGGTGGACTCCCGACTGCATCACTGTCAGCGGTGAATTATCAGTTTCAATGACAAACTCGGTACCCGCTAAGAATCTATGAAGCTTCTGGATGCAATAGATGACGCTTAAAGCCTCTAACTCAGAGACTGAGTATCTCGATTCAGCAGGGGTAATCTTACGGCTTACATATACAATGGGGTTAAAGATTCCCTCATAGAACTGTCCTAAAACTCCAGCGATGGAAATCGCACTTGCATCTGTACGGAGAAAATACGTAAGATTGGAGTTAGGCAAGCGCAAGATAGGTACAACGCTGAACAAATGTTTTAATTTTGATAATGCAGCAATTAACTTCGAATCTTGTACATTAAATTTCACAGGTGCTTTCAAAACATTAGAAAAAACGCTGGTGATTACAGCTAAATTGAGTATGAACTTATTGTAGTAATTTACTAGACCAAGCAAGCTTCTGACCTGCTTCTTGGTCATTGGCATGGTTAAGTTCAAAATTTTGGTGACAATTTTCTCGTCTGTCTTCACTATCTACTTGTCTCTGACTGAGCTGTGCTGTATGACCTTAGCTTGACTTCTAATTTACTAATGTACAAAATAAATTTGACTTTGCACAAGTTCGTGGGTAAATTCAATGATTGTTGACATAATGAAAGTAATACCACAAATATTCAAAAATAAACGTTAAACTTGTGATTTAAATACATATTTACCGTTTACAGAAATCACAATTTAAATTTCTAAATTTTCATCGATGGAATGACACATCGTATTTTAGTACACATTTTTACACTTTATGTGGGAAAATGGTCTTGAAAAGTGCTTGAAGGTGGTTCAAGTCCCACCTTCTGACACCAAATCGGATCCTGCCTGTCAACAACTTAACTTTGACAGGCATACAAGGATTCCGCTTTTGTACCACTCGAAATGAGAACGTACAAAAGGATACAAGTATAATACAAGTTTATTAGCTCGTTGTACAGTAGCTCTGCGAGCGGATAATCACATAGGTAATACACATCATGGTATATCGTAATGATGTTGTATCAAAGATGAGATCGATGGTAATGTCTATCAAAGCTAAGGCTAAGTCACAACTATTGCTATTGTCCTTTATAAGCAACAAAGTATTCAGAGCGAATACTGTTGTCCGTCCTCTATGCTGTCGAGTCGCGGTCTGATGATATTCGTGGCGTGTTCAGCCACGATCAGTTGACTCTACGTGCAGCAGCTAGTTTGCGTGCTCGGAGTTCCAGCACACAGTTAGTAACTGGTCAACTGTCTGGTGTTTCCTTGACACTTCTCGGGATGCGGGTTTCCCCACTCTATTGTGGGCAACTCCAGCTCATGTCTTACAGTGTCCCCTTTTTGGACACGAGTGTGTCCAGTCGGAGAACTATTTATAGTTCTCACTCGTGCTTCTGTCCCTATTGCCTAGATAGCTATGTGCTCTTGGTCCTGTCTAGGTCTCTTTCCATAGTTCTACCTTTATCTTCTCTATTAGGTTCCTTGCAGATCTTTGACAGGCTCTCCCCCCCCCCCCCCCCCCCTGTGTTGTGTTATATGTGTTGTGGGATATCTAAAAATGTAACTTCCTCAAAGTAACTCAAATTTTGTATGTTTCAATGCAGCTCAGTGTTATTGTTCCTCATTGTAACTCAGAGTTCTTGGTCCACACATATGCTACAACACACTGAACTCCGTGGGGTGTTCACTCTTCTATTAGGTTAGCAGAAACACCAGTTATTTAGACTAAACTGTTTGAGTACAAGGTTATGAAACCACTGCTCATTGGCTGATGCTCACTGACAAGACGTGTACATTCACCGTTATAATCTGCCTTGCCGGCTGGCATAAGCATTCATATCTTTCCACAGATCTCTGTCCATGGTGCTTGGAATCAAATCTGCTGATGATATCCCAGCATGCCACTGTCTCAGTCCATCCAGCATGCCACTGTCTCAGTCCATCCAGCATGCCACTGTCTCAGTCCATCCAGCATGCCACTATCTCAGTCCATCCAGCATGCCACTGTCTCAGTCCATCCAGCATGCCACTGTCTCAGTCCATCCAGCATGCCACTATCTCAGTCCATCCAGCATGCCACTGTCTCAGTCCATCCAGCATGCCACTGTCTCAGTCCATCCAGCATGCCACTGTCTCAGTCCATCCAGCATGCCACTGTCTCAGTCCATCCAGCATGCCACTGTCTGTCCATCCAGCATGCCACTGTCTCAGTCCATCCAGCATGCCACTGTCTCAGTCCATCCAGCATGCAGTCATCACAGTGTTTTCCAATTCCCCTCTTCTCACTACACGACCAAAGAATGTTTGTCTCGTTCTTATGTTTGTATATAATGTTCTAGTGTCATTAACCTTTACCAGGCAATCATTGTTAGTTATAGTTGTATATAATGTTCTAGTGTCATTAACCTTTATCAGGCAATCATTGTTAGTTATAGTTGTATATAATGTTCTAATGTCATTAACCTTTACCAGGCAATCATTGTTAGTTATAGTTGTATATAATGTTCTAGTGTCATTAACCTTTACCAGGCAATCATTGTTAGTTACTCTGGAGGTCCAACATATTCACAACATTCATCTCATCATCCATATCTCTGCTGCTTCTAAGCTGTTCTGAATTTGTTTATTCATATTTCATGATTCACTGCCATACAGTAAGACAGGTTCTATATAACATTTCAGGACTCTCTTTCTGACATTCAATAGTAGTGACTTATTGCCTAAGATACTTTTCATTTTCTGAAATGGAGCTTACATTTATCAGCTTGGTTAAGTGTTTCCTGTCTATTATCATTTCTTGGGTTGGTGTTATCTTCTTATTTGAGATAATCATTGTTTCTATTACCTTGATGATCAAGAAAAGTCCTTTTAGTGCTATCTCTGTTACTACAATGTCCAAAAGATGTAGATCTGTTGTGTTTTCAGCTTTCAACCTTGTATAATTTGCATAACATAGATTGTTTATATTATAACTTCCAACTCATATTCCTGGCCCCTCTTTGATCTCTCTCATTACTACTTTGTTATAGAAAAAAGAAAAAGATTAGATCTGGTGACAAAACACCTCCTTGTCTTACCGATAACTGCATCTGTTCACAAATGCCATCTATACTTCCAATTTTAATTGCTACTGCTTGTTTCCAGTAAATATGTTTTATTATTCTAAGATCTTTCCCATCTATATTAATATCTTCCAACATTCTGATCATTTCACCATTTTATCAAATGCCTTGGTATAATCTATAAAGCACGAGTTTATGCATTATTTGGAACTTTTCCTTCAATATATGCATACTGTTCTTTTTTTAATGAAGGTGTAGAGTAATCCTCAGATAATAATAAGTGATAATTTCTTTTTCAAATTAGAGAGATAGTGAATGAAACTTTTTCTTGTTCCGTTCATGAGCTATATGAGAGATGAACTTCACTTCCTCTAGTCATTCAGAGTTTCCATGCGTGGTTATGTTTGGACAAGAACTACTTAAAGATGATACTTTTCTGAGCAATCTCTCATAATCTCGATGTTCAGAGGAGACTTTGGCTCTGTGTATATATATATTCATGTAGAAAGAATTAATAACAAGTTCATTTATAAATGTGTAAACATGATGTGGCGTACCTTATAAATATGCTGTGAGGTTACATTACTATACATTTATAATGGAGAGGAGAAGAAATGACTAGATGGAGAAATGGCCTCACCCTTGCTAATAGCCACCAGATATTCTCGGTGCTACAGCCTTGAAAAAACTATAATGATTCCCCTCCATAAGGCAGGAGTGAGAGAGACATATGTCAATATAAAGGGAGAAGGACTGCATCAGATGGTGAGATGAGGCCTAACAGGGCCAGGTCGGACTGGCTTGCCCTTGTGTAATCATCTCTTCATCTTCCCTCTTTCTTTGTCTCTGTCTCTGTCTTGTTCTTTCATAATTCTTGTTTGTTCTTTCCACATCCATTGTCTCTGTGGATGTGACTATATGTTGATACATGTTTCTGTAGGGAATGGTGGGCTTTGTTTGGCTGATACTGGAGTATATTCCAGAATTCTGCATGTTATCAAGAGAGTCAGGGTCATTTATAACAGATGACTGGGATTCACCTTGTCACTGCTTCAAGAGTGAATTCCCCTTAAGCCTCATTGACTTCTCAATTTTCACAGCGACCTCAGCATGTGACAACTAGCTAACCACAATATCGGTATCTTTTTTTTTTATTTATTGATTGCCGTGTCAACTAAAGAAATACTTGTTACATGAGAGTTTATATTTTTAAGGTCCAGATCCTATGGACAATCTCCAGATATTTTGTGAAGATACCCTGGACATTCAAAATGGTCATTTATGTGATGAATTTTACACCTTTGGTATTCATGAAAGGTTCAACCATAGTAGTCCGTGTGTTGTGATGGACTGTATAACTTTAGTAATCCAAGTGATTAATGAACTACTCAACATTAGTGGACTGTGTGAAAAAAAAATGGACTTTCAACATTGGTCGCCTGTGTACAATAAGGGATGTTTGTAACTAAGCTGTGGTGTTAAAATAAGAGAAATTTTAAAGATATAGTTTCAGCGGACTAACTATAATTAGAGATCTTCTTTCGTTCACTTGAAATATGTCTATAACTGCAATGTTGTCTCTTGTATGAATTTAACTGTCTTTTTTAGTTCACTCAGTGGTCCATAGAGTTTATCTTCCACTGACGTCTCTCTAGGCCAGAAGGTTTGCCTAGATATGTTATATTTTGGACTGTCTTGGAGTATGTGCTCTACTGTCTGCGATGCCAATCCACATGTACACATGGCTGATTCACCAAACTTGAATTTTGTATACAAGTGATTGCACAATCTATTGTGTCCTGTTCTGAGGAGCAGAATAATGACTTGTTCAGGTCTGTCCATACTTGGTAGTCATTTAAGCAGGTTTTGGTAACTTTCTGACTGATTTGATCATTCTTTCTTTTGGTGGTCTGCAACAAGCACATCAGGCTGTTCTTCTTTTGCACCTTCCTTTGACAATCGATCAGCTCTGTTGTTTCCAGGTACTCCACGGTGGGATGGTATCCACTGTATGGTGATCTTCTGATGACTGCTAAATTCAGAAAGTAGTGTCCTTAGTACTGGCAATTTCCCAGACAGGAGCCCTTCGAGTACTGATTTTGCATCTGTCAATAGCACCACAGGTTGTGTACCATGGCTGGTATTTAGTAATTTCTCTGTTGCTATCTTGATTGCCTCAATTTCAGCATCATAGTTATGACTGTACTTTCCTGTTGGTACTTTGGTCGTGTCCATAGTATTATTTGGGTATTCAATGTAAACCCCTGCTCCTCCATTTCGAACACTTTGTGCTGACCCATCTGTGTAGACTCGGATCCAGAGGTCTTGTGGGTGGTTTCTCAGCAGAGTCGTTTGGCCTGGTGGATAAAACTACTTCTTTTCAACCACCCAATAGCTATGTTTTCAAATCTGTTCTTCATAGGGTGGCCTGGCAAGCTGAGGAACTTTTCTGCTTGTATTAGCATTTTCGTATCTCTGTGCTCTCTCAGTGCTTGTGTTCTCCCCATCTCCACTATAGGGGTTGATCTAATCCCTCCTGTGGTGACTCTAAGTGCTTGATTTTGCACCTTGTCAAGCTTTTGTAGTACGGTTTTTGATGTTGAACACCACACATTTGACCCGTATTCCATGTGTGGTCGTATGCTCTGTTGATAAACTTTGCTACGTATTTTCCTGCTGGCTCCCCATGTGGTTCCACTTAGTTTTCTCAGGATGGCTATTTTCCTTCTGGCTTTTCCTAATGCTTTGTTGATGTGCTTTCTCCATGTCAGCCTGTTATCAAATGTTACTCCAAGGTATGTTGGTTCTTTATCTTCTCTTAGGGGTGTTCCATTTATCTGCATGATCCTTGCCTTTTGTTTTTGAGAGAGGGTAAATAGAGTAGTGCTGCACTTGTCAGTGCTCTACCGACCAAACCGAAGATGCGTGTAATTCCCAAGCAACTGCTTCATCCTTGGGAAATCTCGGGGAAGCTCAGTTCCACCCAGAACAAATAACTACTATGAAAACACCTCAACTCGCAGAGGAAGATAAACAACAACAAACACCTCAATGTGCAGAGGAAGATAAACAACAAGCAGTCTACCCCATTGATGTCAAAATAAGCAATAAGTTCGAAGTGCTTCAAGAAAAACCACCAGAGCACGTACACAGCTTTTATATGCTGCCAACGGGCAACACATGCCTACAAGATACATCGGGAGAACCACATGGAGACATAAAGACTGCTGATAATCGGAAATGAATGAAACAAAGGGAGAGACGTGCTGACAACCAACATGTACAGACAGCACGACCTGACTGTACACACATTATACTAGGCGATTCTTTAATGAAAGGTTTATACAGCGACCGGATGGCCACTTCAGACAAAGACATTGTTTCCATAATCCCACTGCCTGGCGCTGGTGTTGAAGGCTAACAGACAAGAACAGCAGGTTGGCTGTAAATCACAACGTTAAAAAGGCAAGCGTACACACTGGTATTAATGACACCATGAACAACCAAAAAATCACAGGGTCTCAACTGCTGGCACTCTTAAATGGATTACGTCAAACTTTTCCTAACTCGTCCATTTTCTTCTCCATCATATCACAGAGTTATGGACTCCAGCGTCGTCTAGCTGACATAAATAACATGTTGCAGAAGTTCTGTTCTCAAAACAAGATACAGTTCATCAACAACACGCCATCATTTACTTCACAGGTTGGTGCACCAAGAAAGTGTTTATGCGGATCAAATACATTTGTCTACATTGGGCACCAGCTTGCTTGCCAAAAATATCAAATATCCAGAACGGACACACCGTACATCTAATACAGGATTGCGTCGGACATTTTTAGCTACTGCACCTGAAACTCAAGTCAAACAACATACTCCCTTCACATCAAGTACCAATAGGCCAGAAGTGCGCAGACCACCCATAACCACTGCACCTGAAATCCAAGCCAGACGGGACACTTCCATCACACCAAGTCCGTACAATACGTCGTCTTTCACACAGGAGGGTAATAATTATGAAGATATGTGTCCTATTCTTCCCAGAAAGGAACCAACTTTCAGCAACAACGATGTGCCACTACAACCTCCTGTTAGCCACCAACCAGAGGCTGTAGTCGGTAGTCATTACATACCCATGAGACATAAGCAGTATCCATTTCATCGTAACCCAGAATGGTTGCACCTCACACGTTATAGCCCAGCTACACTTCGTCAAGCACTTATGATGTTACTGTACCAACAACCAACACAATCTGGTATTTACTAGCAACTTAGCACAAAGCAACAAGAGCCTCTCCTAGAACGTTTATGTGTATATTTGGTTATTGTTTTACATAGTAGCGTATTAGATTGTACGTGACTATTAAACATTGACTCGCATTGACGTCACATAAATTGATACTTAGTTGTATACCTTTTATAATACTTTTTATTGTGTTTATACTGTAAGGGGGTCTTCACTGCTCATCCTTACTTAACTGTATATGTATTTTTTTTTATTTTTTTTTATATTGACAGAGATATTACTGTTTCTCTCTACTTTAGAGTGTGTATTTGTTATAAGGGATGTAAGTTGTATTCATTTTGTGTTTTTAAAAAATCTATGATTACGCATTGTTAAAATGTCTAATTAGTATGAACACTGGCTCAGTAATAATGTGCTCAGAATCTGGCATTTAAACATCTGCCATCTATTAGGGAAGCTGCCCGAACAATCACTTATACTTAATCAAAATGTTTACATATTCGGCGTTAGCGAAAGTCAATTAAATGGTAACATCTCAGATGATGACATCGCTATCAGAGGTTTTAAAACCATTAGAAGAGATCTGTATCAGAAGCAAGAGACGGGTATTGCTTTCTATCTCACTTAACACCCACCGCAGGCTAGATTTTGAAACCTGTGACATTGAGCGTGTATGGCTTCAGGTAAATTTCAAAATCACATACCCCTAGTAGTTGGCTATCTTTATCGAAACCCCTGTGCAGGAAATATCTGGCATGAAAAATTCACCACTATGATGGATGTAGTCTTTAGTAATGTGAGACAAATAATACTGCTAGGTGACTTCAACATAGACACTAACAAATCAAACAAAACATGGGAAAACATAAAAGAGTCATATAACTTCCAACAGTTATTCAAACAAGCCACTAGGATAACAAAATAATCTGCAACACTTATAGATCATATTTATATTACATGTGCTGACAACATCACAGAATGTACTGTACCTATTAATTCAATAAGCGATCACTACCCAGTTTGTTGCACGTGGTCGAAAAGAGGTACCAAAACTCCAAAACACAAACAAATAAGAATAAATATAGAAATTACAAACTTTCCAATTCAGACGTCTTTTTACAAGACTTGCTCAACTCATCTCTGGACTATGTTTACCAACTTCCTGACCCAGACGAAGCTCTGGACCACTGGCTGAAGACCTTTCTAAGTATATTTGATAAGCATGTTCCATTTAAGGAAGTTCATGTTAAACATCACACGAAGCCCCAGTGGATCACACAGGAGGTAGTTGAACTTATGAGAGACCGGGACAGGACACGTAAAAATAGAGATATAACTATGTACCATAGTCTGAGAAACAAAGTTCAATATGTTATTCGAAAGGAAAAGAAAAGCTATTTTAAGAACTTAATAGATAAAACCAACACTAAATATATATGGAAAGCAATTAATACCTTGACAAACAAACACAAACCATCACAAACATTACCATCAAATCAGGTTACATGTGATCAATTCAGTAGATTTCAGTCCAACATAAACCAACTGAAGGCTGCAATACCAGATGCACCTCATGACATATCTTTATTATCATCATTCTGTGAGAACAAATGCTATATGGAGACATTCCCTCCAACACATCGCTAATGATAGCCACTGAAGTATTTACTCATCTCAGTAACCTAAAAAACAGTAACTCATCAGGACTAGATGGAATCAGTAATCCTTCGCCATGCTGAACCGGTGATCTGCGAGTCGCTAACTTTTATATATAAACAATGTCTCATCAAAGGTCACTTCCCAGCGGCCTTTAAAATCGCTAAAGTGTATCCTCATTTAAAAGCTGGTTCTCTAGACGATCGACTCATGAGTAATTATAGGCCTATTTCCATATTATATTCACTATCTAAACCGCTAGAAAAGCACATCCACAAAACAAAACTAGAGCACTTAGTTCGCTACAAACTAATAGTTGACAGTCAGGATTTCGGCCACAATATTCTTGTCATACGGCCCTAACAAACATGATAGAAAACTGGCATAAAAATATTAACAACAATACTCTATGTGGAGCGGTATTTATAGACTTTAGAAAAGCTTTATAGACTTTCAATATGATAGATCATACTATTCTAATTAAAAAACTAGAAACAATGAAAGAAAGCTATAATATAGTGACATTAATAAAATCATTTTTATTAGACAGAAAACAAGTAGTATTACACAATAAATCTTTAACTCAAGCCATTACCATTAATATTGGAGTACATCAGGGGTCTATTCTTGGCCCTCTGTTATTTGCCATTTATATAAATGATCTTCCCTTATATCTGTCGTCGCCCTGCGATCTATTTGCAGACGACTGCACAGTATATATAAACGCTATTGATCGTAATGTGCTAGAATTATCCTTGCAACAGGAAATAAATAGTGTAGTTAACTGGAATCGTGCAAACCGCATGCAAATTAACATTTCTAAAACAAAATCTATGTTAATAGGAACCAGGCGAAGACTTCACACGCTAAACTCACAGAGAACTCTACAGCTGCACATTGGTACCATGTCTATAGAAAATGTAACCGAGCACAAGGCACTGGACTGGGTCTTATCATAGATCAAAATCTAACCTTTAACTCCCATGTTCATGCTCTTGTTAAATAGCCAAATAAGTATACCAACTTGCCACAATTAAAAATTTCCTTGACGAAAACACAAGAAAGATATTCTATACTTCCCATATACAAACACATATTGATTATTGCTCCACAATCTGGGATGGATGCTCCAAATCAATAACAAAACGCCTTTATTCACTCCATAAAAGAGCAGTACGTTTAATTAATGGTGAAAAGATTACCGACAATTCTAAGCTACATAAACATCTTCGGTTACTGCCACTCCACAACGCCTACTTTTTAACAAGGCTAAACTAATTCATAAAATCCTATTTCAAAATGCTACAAGCTACCATTGGCCATTGTTTAAATATAACGTAAGACATAGCGAACGACTAAATATACTTCTTCATATCCCTAAACCTAGGACATATAAAACAAGCTTAGCATACTCTGCCGCTCAGTTGTGGAACAATCTTCCACAAGAAATCAAAGACACCACCAATCATTATACATACAGTCGCATCCTGTTTAAACACTACATCAGTACAGACTACATTCCCCCATAAACAAAAACAAAAACAGACAATAATAATGGTAAATTATCTCAAACAACAACTAACCAAAAAACATTCCCTTATGTATGGCACGCTACACCTTCCTTAGGTATTTATAATGCCTATGTTAAACATTGCCTCTGTGAGTCATTTGTTATTGATTATTTTTCATGCGTTTTAATGCTTATTGTTCTTTTGTTGTCAAAAATTTCCTTCATAAGTGATGTTGAATGAAAGAATGTATGAGAGGAAATAGAGAAGAAGTGCAGACTGTCAGACGGGCCTGCGTGCCCAATTCTTAACCTTTTGAAAATAAAGATTTTCGTTTGTTCATTCGTTCATGTTTATACTGACACACCAACTATTTGCCCATGCAACAAATGCATCTACAGCTCTTTGTAGCAATCTGGTGGCCACTGATGCATGTTTATTTGTGCTCCATAAAACCAGTTCATTAGCGTACATTGCCGCTTTAATTCCATGCGGTAGATTAGCAACAAGATCATTGATGAAGATTAGAACAAATGTGGGGGACAAGACTCCACCCAGGAGAACACCGTGATGCAGTAATACCTTCTTGCTCTTGAGTCCATCTATGTTTACTCAGGCTCTTCTGTTGTGCAAGTATGCTTTCACCCATTTGTAAATTCTTCCATTGACTTTACAGTTTTTCAGTTTCTTCAACAGACCTTCTTTCCAGACTTTGTCAACGGCTTTCTTCAGATCTATCCATGCCGTAAGCACCAGCTTCTTCTCTTGGAATGCATCCTCAATGTCTTGAGAGAGGTAGGTTGTCTGATCTTCTGTAGAGTAGCACTGCCTAAAGCCAGCCTGTTGTGGCACAAGGATGTTTTTACTTTCAATGTACCACTGCAGTCTGATGGATGATGCGCTCCATTGCTTTGCAGAGACAACTGGTGAGGCTAATTGATCTGTAGCTGGAGGCAATGGAACCATCTTTCCCTGATTTTAGGAGGGGTATCATGATTGCTTCTCTCCAGGCTTGTGGAACACTGCCTAAGGTCCAGCTGTTATTGAAGATCTGAACGAGGCTCCAGGGCTTTGACTTCCTTCACATCAAGTACCAATAGGCCAGAAGTGCGCAGACCACCCATAACCACTGCACCTGAAATCCAAGCCAGACGGGACACTTCCATCACACCAAGTCCGTACAATACGTCGTCTTTCACACAGGAGGGTAATAATTATGAAGATATGTGTCCTATTCTTCCCAGAAAGGAACCAATTTTCAGCAACAACGATGTGCCACTACAACCTCCTGTTAGCCACCAACCAGAGGCTGTAGTCGGTAGTCATTACATACCCATGAGACATAAACAGTATCCATTTCGTCGAAACCCCAGAATGGTTGCACCTCACACTTATAGCCCAGCTACACTTCGTCAAGCACTTATGATGTTACTGTACCAACAACCAACACAATCTGGTATTTACTAGCAACTTAGCACAAAGCAACAAGAGCCTCTCCTAGAACGTTTATGTGTGTATTTGGTTTATTGTTTTACATAGTAGCGTATTAGATTGGTACATGACTATTTAGACATTAACTCGCATTGACGTCACATAAGATTGATACTTAGTTGTATACCTTTTATAATACTTTTTATTGTGTTTATACTGTAAAGGGGTCTTCAATGCTCATCCTTACTTAACTGTATACGTATTTTATTTATTTTTTTATATTGACAGAGATATTACTGTTTCTCTCTACTTTAGAGTGTGTATTTGTTATAAGGGATGTAAGTTGTATTCATTTTGTGTTTTTAAAAATCTATGATTACGCATTGTTAAAATGTCTTAATTAAGTATGAACACTGGCTCAGTATAATGTGCTCAAGAATCTGGCATTTAAACATCTCCATCTATTAGGGAAGCTGCCCGAACATCACTTATACTTAATCAAAATGTTTACATATTCGGGCGTTAGCGAAAGTCAATTAAATGGTAACATCTCAGATGATGACATCGCTATCAGAGGTTTGTAAAACCATTAGAAGAGATCATGTATCAGAAGCAAGAGACGGGTATTGCTTTCTATCTCACTTAACACCCACCGCAGGCTAGATTTTGAAAACCTGTGACATTGAGCGTGTATGGCTTCAGGTAAATTTCAAAATCACATACCCCTAGTAGTTGGCTATCTTTATCGAAACCCCTGTGCAGGAAATATCTGGCATGAAAAATTCACCACTATGATGGATGTAGTCTTTAGTAATGTGAGACTAATAATACTGCTAGGTGACATTCAACATAGACACTAACAAATCAAACAAAACATGGGAAAACATAATAGAGTCATATAACTTTCCAACAGTTATTCAACAAAGCCACTAGAATAACAAAATCATCTGCAACACTAGATCATATTTATACTACATGTGCTGACAACATCACAGAATGTACTGTACCTATTAATGCAATGAGGCGATCACTACCCAGTTTGTTGCACGTGGTCGAAAAGAGGTACCAAAACTCCAAAACACAAACATATAAGTATAAAATATAGAAATTACAAAACTTTCAGTCGAGACGTCTTTTTACAAGACTTGCTCAACTCATCTCTGGACTATGTTTACCATCTTCCTGACCCAGACGAGCTCTGGACCACTGGCTGAAGACCTTTCTAAGTATATTTGATAAGCATGTTCCATTTAAAGAAGTTCATGTTAAACATCACACTAAGCCCCCGTGGATCACACAGGAGGTAGTTGAACTTATGAGAGACCGGGACAGGGCACATAAAAATAGAGATCTAACTATGTACCATAGTCTGAGAAACAAAGTTCAATATGTTATTCGAAAGGAAAAGAAAAGCTATTTTAAGAACTTAATAGATAAAACCAACACTAAAGATATATGGAAAGCAATTAATACCTTGACAAACAAACACAAACCATCACAAACATTACCATCAAATCAGGTTACATGTGATCAATTCAGTAGATTTCAGTCCAACATAAACCAACCGAAGGCTGCAATACCAGATGCACCTCATGACATATCTTTATTATCATCATTCTGTGAGAACAAATGCTATATGGAGACATTCCCTCCAACACATCGCTAATGATAGCCACTGAAGTATTTACTCATCTCAGTAACAAACAAAAAAAACAGTAACTCATCAGGACTAGATGGAATCAGTAATCGGATCCTTCGCCATGCTGAACCGGTGATCTGCGAGTTGCTAACTTTTATATATAAACAATGTCTCATCAAAGGTCACTTCCCAGCGGCCTTTAAAATCGCTAAAGTGTATCCTCATTTAAAAGCTGGTTCTCTAGACGATCGACTCATGAGTAATTATAGGCCTATTTCCATATTATATTCACTATCTAAACCGCTAGAAAAGCACATCCACAAAACAAAACTAGAGCACTTAGTTCGCTACATAACTAATAGTTGACAGTCAGGATTTCGGCCACAATATTCTTGTCATACGGCCCTAACAAACATGATAGAAAACTGGCATAAAAATATTAACAACAATACTCTATGTGGAGCGGGTATTTATAGACTTTAGAAAAAGCTTTATAGACTTTCAATATGATAGATCATACTATTCTAATTAAAAAACTAGAAACAATGAAAGAAAGCTATAATATAGTGACATTAATAAAATCATTTTATTAGACAGAAAACAAGTAGTATTACACAATAAATCTTTAACTCAAGCCATTACCATTAATATTGGAGTACATCAGGGGTCTATTCTTGGCCCTCTGTTATTTGCCATTTATATAAATGATCTTCCCTTATATCTGTCGTCGCCCTGCGATCTATTTGCAGACGACTGCACAGTATATATAAACGCTATTGATCGTAATGTGCTAGAATTATCCTTGCAACAGGAAATAAATAGTGTAGTTAACTGGAATCGTGCAAACCGCATGCAAATTAACATTTCTAAAACAAAATCTATGTTAATAGGAACCAGGCGAAAGACTTCACACGCTAAACTCACAGAGAACTCTACAGCTGCACATTGGTACCATGTCTATAGAAATGTAACCGAGCACAAGGCACTGGACTGGGTCTTATCATAGATCAAAAATCTAACCTTTAACTCCCATGTTCATGCTCTTGTTAAATAGCCAAAAAAGTATACCAACTTGCCAAAATTAAAAATTTCCTTGACGAAAACACAAGAAAGATATTCTATACTTCCCATATACAAACACATATTGATTATTGCTCCACAATCTGGGATGGATGCTCCAAATCAATAACAAAACGCCTTTATTCACTCCATAAAAGAGCAGTACATTTAATTAATGGTGAAAAGATTACCGACAATTCTAAGCTACATAAACATCTTCGGTTACTGCCACTCCACAACGCCTACTTTTTAACAAGGCTAAACTAATTAATAAAATCCTATTTCAAAATGCTACAAGATACCATTGGCCATTGTTTAAATATAACGTAAGACATAGCGAACGACTAAATATACTTCTTCATATCCCTAAACCTAGGACATATAAAACAAGCTTAGCATACTCTGCCGCTCAGTTGTGGAACAATCTTCCACAAGAAATCAAAGACACCACCAATCATTATACATACAGTCGCATCCTGTTTAAACACTACATCAGTACAGACTACATTCCCCCATAAACAAAAACGAAAACAGACAATAATAATGGTAAATTATCTCAAACAACAACTAACCAAAAAACATTCCCTTATGTATGGCACCCTTAGGTATTTATAATGCCTATGTTAAACATTGCCTCTGTGAGTCATTTGTTATTGATTATTTTTCATGCGTTTTAATGTTCTTTTGTTGTCAAAAATTTCCTTCATAAGTGATGTTGAATGAAAGAATGTACGAGAGGAAATAGAGAAGAAGTGCAGACTGTCAGACGGGCCTGCGTGCCCAATTCTTAACCTTTTGAAAATAAAGATTTTCGTTTGTTCATTCGTTCATGTTTATACTGACACACCAACTATTTGCCCATGCAACAAATGTATCTACAGCTCTTTGTAGCAATCTGGTGGCCACTGATGCATGTTTATTTGTGCTCCATAAAACCAGTTCATTAGCGTACATTGCCGCTTTAATTCCATGCGGTAGATTAGCAACAAGATCATTGATGAAGATTAGAACAAATGTGGGGGACAAGACTCCACCCAGGGGAACACCGTGATGCAGTAATACCTTCTTGCTCTTGAGTCCATCTATGTTTACTCAGGCTCTTCTGTTGTGCAAGTATGCTTTCACCCATTTGTAAATTCTTCCATTGACTTTACAGTTTTTCAGTTTCTTCAACAGACCTTCTTTCCAGACTTTGTCAACGGCTTTCTTCAGATCTATCCATGCCGTAAGCACCAGCTTCTTCTCTTGGAATGCATCCTCAATGTCTTGAGAGAGGTAGGTTGTCTGATCTTCTGTAGAGTAGCACTGCCTAAAGCCAGCCTGTTGTGGCACAAGGATGTTTTTACTTTCAGTGTACCACTGCAGTCTGTGATTGATGATGTGCTCCAGTGTTTTGCAGAGACAGCTGGTGAGGCTAATTGATCTGTAGCTGGAGGCAATGGAACCATCTTTCCCTGATTTTAGGAGGGGTATCATGATTGCTTCTCTCCAGGCTTGTGGAACACTGCCTAAGGTCTATAACAGAGCAGGACTAACAAGGACTGTTGGATTTGTGTAAATAAGGTTTATTTCCATTTGATGACAACTTCTACAAACATGGCGTCCTTTCAGTTCCAGGCCGGGATGTTAACTGCCCCGTAACCACCCACTACGTCACGACTTGAGCATCTCTCCTCCCATTCTCTCCCGATGCTCAATCGTGCCGTAGCCTTTTCCCACCTAATACTAATACCCTACTTCTGTTACACCTCCCTATGTTTACTAAAGAATTTTTCTTGTAAAGGAAAAAGTCTTTACTCCTAATCCCCCTACTCTATTCCCTCACCTCTCACAGTTCCTCTAATCTTCCCCAAACCAACTCCAACTTTAAGTGAAAGAATCTACTCACCACTATGAACTATGAACTTCTTGGCTATTCAAAATTTAACACAACATATATTAATAACATTTAAATCTCAACTTTATACAATACATCATAACACATCTTCTTACATACTTCTTTTCCACTTCATAAGCAATCCGCTTACAATTTCAAACGCTGACACCAACTCCTTATTTTTATCACCAACACTACTAATTTCCCACTTTCAACTAACCTGAAATCACTTTCACACGATAGGAAGACAAAGAATCGGTGGCCACCGGAATTTAAAAGAAGCAGTAGAACTCTTTCTTACAAAAACTACACTTAGCTAAATCACACACACCTTTACCAAACCACACTCCTTTACCCCCCTATGTCATTTGAGACTTTATGTAATAAAGTCTAAAATAATTATATCTCCTATAGTACCACTCATTATGGTAAACGTTTACGCTGCTATCTACAGCATCAAAAACATTATTCACTTCCAATTGTCTATATATTACAGACACTACTACTTTTATGTCTCTGAACCTTACTTCAACCTCTCATTGTAATGTCAACCACAAAACATATCCCAAGGACACAATTAAAAAGGTCTATTATCCCTTAAGACCTCCTCCAACATTATACACATCACCTCACATAACTAATCTTCTCCTATACCTCACTCAGAATTCTCTCGCCGAAAATTTCAGCGACCCCTTACTGTCCATTTATTATGGGCATATCTATTAAAAGCTCCACTTATGCCGTTATCGACAGCAACAATCTACTACCCCTAACTCCTGTCTGTGACTGCTTGCAATCAACTTTATCTCAGTCCATATATCACGGACCCTCAAAAACCCCTTGTCATTATGTCTCCACTATGTTCATTTCTTACTATTTTACTGCTATCCACAGTGTCTAATCACTCTTCAGATTTACACATGGATTCAATTCATGTTGTTGCTATTTGTCTGGGGTAACCCGTTACCCACTTCTTCTTCTATAACCCCGCAATCCTGTGTACATCATGGCTCTTCTGACCCCATGGAAACTATGTTTACAACTTTCTCCTCATTTACCCCACTGCTATATTAATCTTTTCTTCCCCCATATGGCTTCCAATCCATATATTTCCAATCAATGCTGACTTTAGTGTAACTCTAAACTTTCCCATAACCATCCCCGGTATATGTTTCCACTACTTCATAACCATATCAAGCTCATTATGCTGATTATCACAGCCATATAATATACACATTATTCACAAAGATGATGTGTCTCTCTACTAGTCCACAGTAGTTTATTACTATTTTCTGAACGAAGGGTACTAATTAAAGCCCCATGTATTGTCTTTATTCTAGACAAAACCCTGTAAATTAAACATATTTAACCAAATTTATAACATATTCATTAACAATGTAACTTAATATACAAAACAACTTATTTAAATTAAGATTTTAAGATAAACAAAATCAAAACAAGACATCATACCCCCCAACTCATTTAAAGAAAATCACATTTTAAAATGATATAACATGCATTTTATCAAATCAGAAGAAATATTCTATTACTACCTATCACTATTGGTCTCTTTTACGGACCAATAGTTTTGTACTCAAAAGTCCAGGAACACAATAATCCTATTCTAATCATTTTACAGAACCAAACAAGCAAAAACCTATTATATATGAGGCATTAAAATTCAATAAAACAACTGTCTTCTCGCTAAAGAGAGGTTTTCAAAAAAAAATGATTCACATAGAATTACTTAAAGTGACCAAGCAACATTGTCCTCCTATACGAACCAACGTAACACATACCTCTTCACACAAGTCATACCTATTTTGCACAAAACAACTCAATGCCAAGCATTAATGCCAAAATACGTATATACATATACATATATATATATCTGTTATCTACAGATCATCATAACGCGGAACAATACTTGTTCCCCTCAACCAAAATCACTACTCAACAACTGACCGTTCCTTTTTCTGGAAGTCAAACATTGATTATCTCCCCTCACAACATTTTACAAAACTAACTCTTAACACATCACCATATCTAGAATATCATCTTAAGCATACACTGTAACTACAGGTCAACTCATTTTATCTATTACTAATGTGGCGATTATTCCAATGTCATCTCAATGTACCAGCCGTCATCTATCTACTCACTAACCTGTGGCTCGGCACACCAATTGTTTCCCTTGGATTTATACCAAACATCACTACCACTTCCTAATCATTACCGTTAGCTACGGTATCTCCACCCTACTACGAACCAAAAAAATTTTTGTCTATTTACAATAGACCTCTCACCAACACATCTACTTACTGTACCAATAACTAATTCTACTTTTAAGTTTCTCGTCTATCCGACGCAATTAACTAACGTATCATTATTTTCCATCATCTCACCACAACTACTCTAAGCTATCCTCAAGTTTCTCCTAGCGTTCTTGCTGTCACGAGCTCGCCATGAGTTAACCAGATAATAATACCGACGTTTGCGTGGCGTATATTTTCTAGGCCACAACAGTCGTACTAACAGAGTAAACACAGCTGCACAGGTTACATCGTGTCAGCCCATAAACACATTTGGTGGTGAGTGAGAAGGAATGGATACATCGAGTTGGCAGTTCATTAACAGTTAGAATCACATATGATTGTCGGCTTAGGATATGGAATGGTTCCGTTTGTCATCTATACTGCCGGACATCAGACGGAAATGGCTGCTGGGATTGTCACCACGGAACAGAAGATTGACAGTTTATCAACAGGTCGGAAGTGCCCGACTAGGGAGAAAACAGTGCATCTGTCAATTCTTGGTTTCCGGCACATCGAGAGGATTGACGGGGTTATTTGCAACTCTTTGTTGTAACTCGACAGAAACTCGCTGGCTTGTTTGAGAATCTAAACTATTACTGACAACTTTGACAGGACTAAAGCCAGGAAAATGGATTCTTGACAAGGGATGATCTGCCACTGTGCCACCTGTGTGGGGGCATAAAGGATAACGTCACGTGGCCAACTTTGGTAGTTTGCCATATAAACCCGAGTTGGGATCAACTAGGGTGGACTTGAAAAATGCTCTAGTCAGAGTGCCAGGGCACTGCAGTGCTTAGTGGAAATAATATCTACCGTGTGTTAATTAGTGACTTAATTTTGCACGTGCCTATAATGGCAGATGTAGATATGATTGATAGGACTGCAGTAGTGCCATTTAAGGTTCCCTACCAGATCCAAGGAAACTCAACAAGTTTTTGGGAAAAAATCCAATCCCATTCGGAAGAACACCAGTTCAACAATCAATAAAGTTGCATACAGAACGTAACTAAAGCTAGAAGGAAGTTGATTCACCAAAGAGAGTGATGCGTACTGATGCACCACACAGCATCAGACAGTAGTAACTAAATGAGAACAGTCTAATAGTTACCTAGTGTTATATAATCTCGTGTAATAGAACACAAGACATTATACGTGAGGCTAGATAGACACGAGTGAGGATCAATCACATTAACAATTAACATTAATGACGGTGTACACACTACAAAGGACTTGTGCAGTTTTTTTTAAGGAACGATAGGAACGGACATTGTGTAGGGTGCAACCGGTCCATGATTAACTGTTAATACCACCGGTGTCTATTTCGGATGTTCATGAAATTGGATTACCAGAGGTCTACAGAGGCAAAGCAGTATCCGGCAAGATGGTTTCGGCAACGGGTGAGAAGTACATGTTCTGACGTAACGTGCTGTGGTCTATCTTTGCTGGGATCAGCTGACTGGGTTGCTGTCTGAGAGTCAGAGTCTACACACTTTATAGAACACGTCACACATTTTCTTCACATACACGTCTCATATACGTTACACTTTTATTTTAATAAATTAATCTTTATTAATTTTTAGAAGCAAGAGTTGTTGAGTATGTTGCGTTGGGGAAGTATGAGAAGGGGGCATAGTACGACAGTGAGAGAGTGATAGGAAAAGGTGTCCATAGGCTGATGGAGTGTGTTGGACGGAAGCTGGTGGATTCTCCAGAATATTGAGAGGAAAAAAATATTATAATGTGGGTGTCGGATCTCCTCACTCCAGGGACGACACTTTAAAGGAGGACACGACACTTGCACCGCGATGATAGTTAAATCAGTCACACTTATCGGAACACGTTCTCCAACATTCATTTAACTAAGCTTGTTTACTTCCGTATCTTTCACTCTTCTTCCTATTTCTTACTGAACAGCAACCCACGCCACTTATAACTGACAGCAGACCTCACTTTTCTCGTTTCTCAGTATTAGGCATTCCTGCTTCGACATGTCCCTGTCAAGAATACTAAACATGTTTTATGAAACGTCATTCAGAATGTTAACTCTCTTTCCGTCAACCTGTCATACAACTTCCATAATTTCTTTCCAACGTCAGATATTCTAACAAAAAGACATCACAATTCTCTAATCACGTTCTTTCTATCTCTCAATTTTCGCATACTCTATGTTCCACGTTTTATCAAGTTCACTTATCAACCACTCTTCACATATTCACACGGACAGTGATACACAACCTCGCTCTCATCTCACGACTATTCTCGCATCGCGACAACCTAACGTGTCCATACCATTACCTTAAAAAGAAACAATTTAGACGCATATTCCAGCAATCACTCACCACTATCTAAGCGTATCGATCTCCTCCACACACATTGACACAAGATATATCAGCGCAACTATTACATTTTATCTATGTACTTTACTTAGGCGACGTCACCTATGAACAACGCATAACCAGACGAATTACTCCACAGGACTTTCACAATTCACTGCTTTCTTATTTCTACTTTTCTCAACCATTCACTCCTTTACGAAGATCAGACCCTATACATTATCTCTCGCAACTTATATCTCTTTTACAGCACTATCAACAATCTCTCAAACAAACTTCATTCTGCATTCTATATTTCTCCACACAACAACTTTCTCAGACTTAATCAGCTCTTCTTTCTCCACAAGCACGACGTAACTCGTATTCTTCAATCATCAACTTCTACTTACTCACAGGATACTCAATTCCTCCTCAATCTATATCTCCTCACCAGACATTCTTGGTTCACCTGTCACACAATACTATTCTTTCTTCTCAAACCAACAAGCAAAACTATCTCAGACATCACATCATAGCTCTGAGTCAAACCATTTCTAGTACTTATTTTATCTCTCATCCTCTACTAATTCTATGCTGAATCTACTCTATTTTAAGCACACCATTTATACATCAGTCAACCTGATTAACTCTCCATTCTTTCCATTCCGGACAAATGAGTATTTTTACCTAGTTTACTCTCCCTACATCGTAACCAAACAGAAGATATCCTGTATTACGTATCCATGTAGAATATCATTTGCCGTAACTCTCTATCCTCAACAACACTATCGACTACTCTGTACCATGTGATGCTACACCAAACAAAATTCATCTGCCTATTTTAAACAGCTCATATATCTATATGCTCAAACCGCAATTCTTCTCATAAACCAAAACTATTCCATTTTCCTTCCTCACCCAAGGAATTTTAACAGTTATAGAGTGTGTCCAAGTTAAATACTTCATTGTCTCTCAATACATTAGTACGTCTCTCCCTAATTATGTCATCTTCGGTATCTGTTGTTAACCTGTTAAAGTACTCAGGTCTTAAGGTCATAAGGTCTTCTATTTTTCCTAAGTCACTTTCTGTCGTTGAATAAATTCCTGCTATCTGTCTACTATTATTCTTCTTCTTAAATGATTTCTTTCTATTTCCTTTATTTGTGTCGGTCTGCTCACTGTTTCCTGTGTACCTTACGTAACGTTTGCACCTTCCCATCTCATCTTCAGATGACACACTAATAATAGTTCCTTCATCAGACTCATTATAGTTTACTGCCAACACCTCGACCCTATTCCCATAGTCATCTTTAGAACGTCTGACTTTCTTTCTCTTTCTCGGTATTCGTCCCTTAGCCTTCCCTACTTTCTTGTCATATAAACTGGTATCTATTTCTAAAGAGTCACTAACCAAAACTCTGTCCGTCTGTCTACCAGCAACTACACCGTATGAGGGAACATCACGCTTCGATTCAGGATCTGTACGTAGTGCAATTCTCTCATTCTCTGAATCATCAGTATTAATATCTGTTTCAGCATCACTATAATATGCGGCGGTAGGAATATCTTCTCCGTAACCTGAACTCTGACAGCTAATATTCCTACACCATTTGGGAATTAGTTTCACGTCTATACCTGAGGAACTTGACACGGCAGTACCTCTATTAACTATCATACTACTATTTCTTTCTTCAATACTTTTCCTCTTTGGCTTTCTTTCGTCCTTGGTTCTCGTCTGTCTATCTTTCTTAACTTCAACCTTGTCTCCCTTAGTCAAATGAGTTGGTTTTGACTGAGTTTCTATTAAGTCAGTTTGACTTCTCTTTGTTATCTTGCTGGTTGGTTGTACCTGGACCTTTTTCTCTACTGTATCTACCTGAGTCTGCGTACTATTTTCTATCGTATTACTTGTCTGCGTCTGTGTCTCTCGGTTTATTTTCTTTACTAACACCGTCGTCTTCTTTTCCTGTCTAACAGTCATATTGGCAATCACCTTGGGAATAGTTGAATTTTCACTTACGTTTTCCACTTTGTTCTTTGACCCTGACTTCAGATACTGTCTCCGTCTTTGTTCAAACCAGTCGTCACGTCTTTTTCTAGCGGCTGCACTGTGAGAGGGCCAGCCCCATGATTTCTTTGAAAGGTTTCTCTCACGCCCATTTTTGTATTTATAACCACTATACCAGTCCGACCTTTCACTATTACGTCTGTTCTCATCGTCTTTTACTCTATATACATCAGGCCTTGGTTCGTCATAACCATATTGTCTTCTGTCTTTATTAAGGAACGGCTGTCTCCTGTTATTCTTTCCTACTCCATTGTAGTCTACCTTAAATCTATAAGGGTCTTGTCTAGTCGTTCTGTTCTTCAACGTTTCCACAAAATTCTCTACTTCACTAACTGCCTCTCTTAATTCCCCCAACCATGTACTAATACGTTGTAATTCTGCATATAAGTAATTCATATTAACTTATTTATAATTTCAATCAACCTGAAACAATATTTCTACTTCTTCTTCTGCATATTCTTTGGTACCTGGAGAAAAAAAAAACTCGTCTTGAACTCAGCTGAAATTATGCCTGTTTCTCCACTGTGCTGTGATGGTTCTGCTATGCTGAAATATTTTTATACAGACCAAGCAAACAATTTCACATTTGTAACTTGCTAATTTAAGAAATACAAATCACATATACACCAAGAACAGTTCGACCAGCTAATAGGTTTACAGATGAGTTTACTCTTGTTTCCCGATCCAAGCAAGACGTATTCTTCTAGATTCGCCGTCAGGTTAAATTCAAACGCCAGGAGTCTGTACCAGTTGAAATGCTCCTCCAATCGATCACGTTTCAGGTATCATCAGGTAGTTAGGGAGTTTCTTCTTCTCCACGTCTCAGTAACTTCAACCCCTGGTTGGGTCCCTACCAGCCTTCAGCCTTCTGTTCACCCGATGACAGGGCACATCAAAGCGACGTCTTGAGAACGACTCACATGCAACAGAGCCCAAAAGGATTAGCGAGCGGCTCTCATTTGTAGTGGAGCCCCGAGATAGTCTGACACGTCAACAAAACATGGGCCAATCCATGAAGGAATGAGGTATTTAGCTGCTGTCTTGATTGTGCTATTGAAAAATTCTTGCTCACCTGCAACAACGATCAGACTGGATTGACCTTCAGCAAACTCTTGCTCGCTCAAGACAATGATTAAACTGGCTTGACCTTCAGCAAAACTCCCGCTCGCTCAAGACACCGATTAAACTGGCCTGACCTTCAGCAAAAACTCCTGTTCGCTCGAGACAACGATTAAACTGGCCTGACCTTCAGCAAAAACTCCTGTTCGCTCGAGATAAGAGGAGCCGCCAGGATGGTGTTTACAGTTGATGACAATCGCAGGCGCTGCAACCCGTTATGGCAAGTTGGTTTTCATTCTTCTCCTGACGCCAATCAAATTTTGATAGCAAGTCTTGAAAAAGACTTACAGACAACCACCCCTGGCCGGGCTTTTGGTTGCTGTACTTCTCACAGATAACTTACTGGCCATTTTTCCAACTGCGCTTTTCCTTTTAACATAAGTTTAGACTCGTACTGAAACTCTGTCTTTGGGCACTTAACTTAAACATCACGCGATCTTCTCAAAAGTTTTAGTTTAGTTCTATAATCACCTTGGATAGCATGTTGTGATTCCGCGACGACACTCCAGATTCATATCCTGGTCACGGCACCATTTCTGACTGTATACCAGAGTCAGTTGAATGAGTTTATTACAAAGGTTGTTTATTTCTTATAGATGACATCTGGACATGATATGGCGTCCACTCAGTTCTTGCTCTGTAAGTCAACTCCCACTTGACAACAAACTACGTCACGACTTGAGCATCTCTCTTCTCATTCTCCCCCGATGCTCAATCGTGCCGTAGCCCTTTCCCACCTAATACTAATACTCTACTTCTGTTACAGTGGCAGGGTAGACCAGGTCCTAAGCCTTAGTTGGAAACTGGTCTAGGATCGAAGCTCCAACAGGCAGGCAGACAGAGCATTGCTTTGTTGATCCAGCAGCTTCTGCAACTTGTCTTGTCCCAGATGTATTGGTGTTACCTTTCCCATGAAGTAAACTAGGCAGGCCGAGAGAGGGATCATGCTGCATGGGCAACACATGGTCTCTACAATTCAAAGCCCAGGCTTTGTGCTATTTTTGAAGCACAATGTAAGAAACTATCATCTGTCAAGACCGTAAAGTGTGAGTAGTGCACTGACAATGACATGAGCAAAGTCAGATGAGGGTTTGATCCCAGCCCTCACCACTCCCGATGGAAGGGAAAAACTAGCCAACCTATTCCTCCAGGCACTCAGTTCTACAAAATTTGATGGTCCTAATATTTGACATACCCACACCAGGCTCCTGCTTTGGGACTTGTATGTTTACTTTCTATTATACTTCACATGCTAGACAGCCATTCTGAATGATTACACATGTATTCCACCGTGACGTAATGGCAAACCATTGACAGATACCTACAGAACAGATGTGCCGGGAAACAATTTTCTCCAGAGGAGGGCTAAATATGGACTACTGATGTAACATCATATGTCTACCCACAGCTCCTATTTTAAATTAAGTTTACAAATCTTTACAAATAAAATGAACTTCTAAAGTCAGTTCATCAGTTCAGACCTGCTTCCATCTTCACACTACAGGTCAACTACAATGGATCTGTAGTTATTTTCTACCTATCACTACAATGGCAGTACATTGTTTCTTTCCACTCCATTTC
Source organism: Cepaea nemoralis (assembly GCA_014155875.1). Lineage (NCBI taxonomy): Eukaryota > Metazoa > Mollusca > Gastropoda > Stylommatophora > Helicidae > Cepaea > Cepaea nemoralis. Next base: position 18,462 of record JACEFZ010024184.1, on the reverse strand, counting down.
TGTTGTCAATTGAAACCACTGTTTTCGTCCTGCACATTTTCCCTTCAATCATATTCCTGAGCAATGTTGATTAAAATGTAACACAATAATTTATTTGCATGCTAGCAAAATGGTCATCTGTGGTATACAGGGGCCTAAAAGGTAAGCAAAGAACAGTAACACTGAAGCCTACCATGCAAGTCATAAGAGACAACTAAGGAGGGTTGGTGTGGGGCTGGCTACCTCATCCTGTAGAAAGCTTTAGCTGCACAATCCAATCAATCATGAACATGTTTACAAAGGACTTTGCCTGAGTTAGATGAGTGTCTATGCTCCACTGGGTGTTTAAAGGCAGCATAGGGAGGGGGAAGAAGAAGCTGGTACAAGTAATCATCTGGCAGATACTATAGTTAGGTTGTGAAGTGCTAGGCATTCACATATACTAGTTCCAGTCTAATGAGGTGGGGTGGCCTGTTCCCTTCTTCACTAGCTTTCCTTCCCCTACAAATCTGAGCAATCATGAATGGCATATACTGCCATTACTGGAAATTAAACTAGTGCACTACAAGCAAATAAAGGCACACATAAAGTTGCAGCATACCGACCAATTGCATCTGCTTGTGAGTGAGATGATAATAGTTAAAGAATAAGTATTTGATGACATACAAATTGTACAACAACGTTCAAACTGATTTATTCAGCATAACACAATTTGAGTCTGAATCAGTGGCTCCAAACATCTTCAGGCTCCCTATCTCAAGGACCTCAGTATGTACAAACATATATCTGTTTCAAGTCCATGCTATGTGACATTGGTGATCATACCTGTCCACAATATTCTGTCTCATGTACTAGCAAGCATTTATGATACTGATGCGCCTCCATGGTATGTTAAACTGTCTCTCTTGGTCTCCCCCTGCCTTTCCTCCCCTCCAATTTTCCTGTTGTCACAATGTACTTTAGGTTTCGCCTTCCTATAAGTTGACCAAAGAATGTGAACTGTCTTCTGATGCAAATAACCAATTCTCTTTGTGAGTATGGACATACATATCTTTCTTTTTGATAATCGCATATTGAACCTTAAGGCCCTACAAATGTTTTGAATCTTTCCAAAACCCACTTTGCTAGTCTAGACAGAATTGTTCATATTAGCATGATTGTGTCACCTACTTGTTTCATCCAATTCTAAGATAATATAAATCTACTATCATTGCAGATCATGTTCTGTACAATAATTAACTAAACACAGGAATATCAAATTAATAAATCTTTTGAAAACATAATTAGATAAACATCATCATCATGTAGCAGGTCCTCTGCAGAACGAATCTCATCATAGCCCACCAGAAAAGCTTCTTCAATCCCTTGCCAACTCTCCTGCCTCATGCCCATGGTGTCTGCAATGTCCTGTGTCCATCTCTATGCTGGTGACCCCTGCCTATTCTACCAGGAACGATCATCTTTCATCACTGTTCATACCAAGCCGCTACAACATTCTTCTTCTTCTTCTGCGTTCATCTGGAGTTTTTTTTTCGGATGTGATTCCGGTGTGCCTGTTTGCAGCAGAGCTGCGTTCTTGCGCCGTTAGGCCGACACATCTGACTTCTGCTGGCATTTGTTGACCGGGTTAACCTTCCCGGGACAACATTCAGTATGCCTAAATTATTTTAGCATCCCAAGAACGATGATGTTTATGAGTTAAATTTTCTGATATTAGTTAGAAATTGTTAAGCATTTCAATTATGTGCTGTACTGAACAAGAGTGAACAATGCGTATTAATTATTATTTTCAAAGGTGTACACAGACAGAACATTAATGTAACAAGCTATGAGTACTTACATTTCTCACAAAGTCTGCCTATAGCTGTAAAATAACAAATACAAAAATGTTAATTCATATTTAAATAAACATTAAATATTTTATTCTTTATAAAACACAGATATTTATATGATATAGATGTCAAGTCCTCTAAAAGTAATGGAGAGTTTTGGTCATAAGACCAGTAACTCTAGGAAGGAAAAATCCCAACTGCACCTCCTCGTGTAGAGGATGGGAAACACACCATCGGTGTGGGCTAACACAGCTCTGGGGACCAAGTATCCACCGGAATAAGTGGACACTCTGCAGCTGAGCAGAGAATGGCACTCACTTGTCCTGACAGTCGGAAATTCCGGTCAAAGGCAGGGTTAAAATACCACATGTGATGGGGAAGGCAAGGGAAAACCACCACATTATCTTCCCAAGACTTCATGGCAAACCATATTTCAGAGTTAGTGAACGAAGTTAATGGATGTCTTAGACCTCCTCATCCGTAGGGACAGTCATGAGCCACAGATGACACCAGACCGTCATCCAGCTACTGATGCCAAAACCATAACTAAAATAAATAAATTTAGAGTAGGAACATGGAAGTATAGGACATTAAATGAGCTAGGAACATTGAACAATGTTCTAAGAGAGATGGATAGCATGAAAATGAATATACTAGGGCGTAGTGAGATAGGCTGGAATGATTCGGGTAAAATTGAAGCTGTACACCACACAATAAATTTATTCCTGTGATGGGGATACACATGGAAAAATTTGTAGGGAATATAATTTTTTGACGAAGAGAAACAGCCAAGTCAGTAATGGGATACTGGTGTATTTCATGCTAGAGTTTATAATGGGTCAAAAATCAAAGGTAAAGGCAATAGATATAAATATTTATACAAGTATATGCACCAACAACAAGCAAGTAGTGGACTGAAGAAAATACAACACTTTTTACGACCGAAATAGAAAATGGTGATGGCTCAAAATTGGATCACAAGAAATAAAAATGATACTTGGAGATTTTAATGCAAAGTAGGAAAAGGGAAAATGGAGGATGTAGTAGAGAATTATGGTTTAAAAAGGTAAAGAAACTTTCTCCACAAGCACGACGTAACTCGTATTCTTCAATCATCAACTTCTACTTACTCACAGGATACTCAATTCCTCCTCAATCTATATCTCCTCACCAGACATTCTTGGTTCACCTGTCACACAATACTATTCTTTCTTCTCAAACCAACAAGCAAAACTATCTCAGACATCACATCATAGCTCTGAGTAAAAACCATTTCTAGTACTTATTTTATCTCTCATCCTCTACTAATTCTATGCTGAATCTACTCTATTTTAAGCACACCATTTATACATCAGTCAACCTGATTAACTCTCCATTCTTTCCATTCCGGACAAATGAGTATTTTTACCTAGTTTACTCTCCCTACATCGTAACCAAACAGAAGATATCCTGTATTACGTATCCATGTAGAATATCATTTGCCGTAACTCTCTATCCTCAACAACACTATCGACTACTCTGTACCATGTGATGCTACACCAAACAAAATTCATCTGCCTATTTTAAACAGCTCATATATCTATATGCTCAAACCGCAATTCTTCTCATAAACCAAAACTATTCCATTTTCCTTCCTCACCCAAGGAATTTTAACAGTTATAGAGTGTGTCCAAGTTAAATACTTCATTGTCTCTCAATACATTAGTACGTCTCTCCCTAATTATGTCATCTTCGGTATCTGTTGTTAACCTGTTAAGTACTCAGGTCTTAAGGTCATAAGGTCTTCTATTTTTCCTAAGTCACTTTCTGTCGTTGAATAAATTCCTGCTATCTGTCTACTATTATTCTTCTTCTTAAATGATTTCTTTCTATTTCCTTTATTTGGTGTCGGTCTGCTCACTGTTTCCTGTGTACCTTACGTAACGTTTGCACCTTCCCATCTCATCTTCAGATGACACACTAATAATAGTTCCTTCATCAGACTCATTATAGTTTACTGCCAAACACCTCGACCCTATTCCCATAGTCATCTTTAGAACGTCTGACTTTCTTTCTCTTTCTCGGTATTCGTCCCTTAGCCTTCCCCTACTTTCTTGTCATATAAAACTGGTATCTATTTCTAAAGAGTCACTAACCAAAACTCTGTCCGTCTGTCTACCAGCAACTACACCGTATGAGGGAACATCACGCTTCGATTCAGGATCTGTACGTAGTGCAATTCTCTCATTCTCTGAATCTCAGTATTAATATCTGTTTCAGCATCACTATAATATGCGGCGGTAGAATATCTTCTCCGTAACCTGAACTCTGACAGCTAATTTCCTACACCATTTGGGAATTAGTTTCACGTCTATACCTGAGGAACTTGACACGGCAGTACCTCTATTAACTATCATACTACTATTTCTTTTCTTCAATACTTTTCCTCTTTGGCTTTCTTTCGTCCTTGGTTTCTCGTCTGTCTATCTTTCTTAACTTCAACCTTGTCTCCCTTAGTCAAATGAGTTGGTTTTGACTGAGTTTCTATTAAGTCAGTTTGACTTCTCTTTGTTATCTTGCTGGTTGGTTGTACCTGGACCTTTTTCTCTACTGTATCTACCTGAGTCTGCGTACTATTTTTCTATCGTATTACTTGTCTGCGTCTGTGTCTCTCGGTTTATTTTCTTTACTAACACCGTCGTCTTCTTTTCCTGTCTAACAGTCATATTGGCAATCACCTTGGGAATAGTTGAATTTTCACTTACGTTTTCCACTTTGTTCTTTGACCCTGACTTCAGATACTGTCTCCGTCTTTGTTCAAACCAGTCGTCACGTCTTTTTCTAGCGGCTGCACTGTGAGAGGGCCAGCCCATGATTTCTTTGAAAGGTTTCTCTCACGCCCATTTTTGTATTTATAACCACTATACCAGTCCGACCTTTCACTATTACGTCTGTTCTCATCGTCTTTTACTCTATATACATCAGGCCTTGGTTCGTCATAACCATATTGTCTTCTGTCTTTATTAAGGAACGGCTGTCTCCTGTTATTCTTTCCTACTCCATTGTAGTCTACCTTAAATCTATAAGGGTCTTGTCTAGTCGTTCTGTTCTTCAACGTTTCCACAAAATTCTCTACTTCACTAACTGCCTCTCTTAATTCCCCCAACCATGTACTAATACGTTGTAATTCTGCATATAAGTAATTCATATTAACTTATTTATAATTTCAATCAACCTGAAACAATATTTCTACTTCTTCTTCTGCATATTCTTTGGTACCTGGAGAAAAAAAAAAACTCGTCTTGAACTCAGCTGAAATTATGCCTGTTTCTCCACTGTGCTGTGATGGTTCTGCTATGCTGAAATATTTTTATACAGACCAAGCAAACAATTTCACATTTGTAACTTGCTAATTTAAGAAATACAAATCACATATACACCAAGAACAGTTCGACCAGCTAATAGGTTTACAGATGAGTTTACTCTTGTTTCCCGATCCAAGCAAGACGTATTCTTCTAGATTCGCCGTCAGGTTAAATTTCAAACGCCAGGAGTCTGTACCAGTTGAAATGCTCCTCCAATCGATCACGTTTCAGGTATCATCAGGTAGTTAGGGAGTTTCTTCTTCTCCACGTCTCAGTAACTTCAACCCCTGGTTGGGTCCCTACCAGCCTTCAGCCTTCTGTTCACCCGATGACAGGGCACATCAAAGCGACGTCTTGAGAACGACTCACATGCAACAGAGCCCAAAAGGATTAGCGAGCGGCTCTCATTTGTAGTGGAGCCCCGAGATAGTCTGACACGTCAACAAAACATGGGCCAATCCATGAAGGAATGAGGTATTTAGCTGCTGTCTTGAATTGTGCTATTGAAAAATTCTTGCTCACCTGCAACAACGATCAGACTGGATTGACCTTCAGCAAACTCTTGCTCGCTCAAGACAATGATTAAACTGGCTTGACCTTCAGCAAAACTCCCGCTCGCTCAAGACACCGATTAAACTGGCCTGACCTTCAGCAAAAACTCCTGTTCGCTCGAGACAACGATTTAAACTGGCCTGACCTTCAGCAAAAACTCCTGTTCGCTCGAGATAAGAGGAGCGCCAGGGATGGTGTTTACAGTTGATGACAATCGCAGGCGCTGCAACCCGTTATGGCAAGTTGGTTTTCATTCTTCTCCTGACGCCAATCAAATTTTGATAGCAAGTCTTGAAAAAGACTTACAGACAACCACCCCTGGCCGGGCTTTTGGTTGCTGTACTTCTCACAGATAACTTACTGGCCATTTTTCCAACTGCGCTTTTCCTTTTAACATAAGTTTAGACTCGTACTGAAACTCTGTCTTTGGGCACTTAACTTAAACATCACGCGATCTTCTCAAAAGTTTTAGTTTAGTTCTATAATCACCTTGGATAGCATGTTGTGATTCCGCGACGACACTCCAGATTCATATCCTGGTCACCGGCACCATTTCTGACTGTATACCAGAGTCAGTTGAATGAGTTTATTACAAAGGTTGTTTATTTCTTATAGATGACATCTGGACATGATATGGCGTCCACTCAGTTCTTGCTCTGTAAGTCAACTCCCACTTGACAACAAACTACGTCACGACTTGAGCATCTCTCTTCTCATTCTCCCCCGATGCTCAATCGTGCCGTAGCCCTTTCCCACCTAATACTAATACTCTACTTCTGTTACAGTGGCAGGGTAGACCAGGTCCTAAGCCTTAGTTGGAAACTGGTCTAGGATCGAAGCTCCAACAGGCAGGCAGACAGAGCATTGCTTTGTTGATCCAGCAGCTTCTGCAGCTTGTCTTGTTCCAGATGTATTGGTGTTACCTTTCCCATGAAGTAAACTAGGCAGGCCGAGAGAGGGATCATGCTGCATGGGCAACACATGGTCTCTACAATTCAAAGCCCAGGCTTTGTGCTATTTTTGAAGCACAATGTAAGAAACTATCATCTGTCAAGACCGTAAAGTGTGAGTAGTGCACTGACAATGACATGAGCAAAGTCAGATGAGGGTTTGATCCCAGCCCTCACCACTCCCGATGGAAGGGAAAAACTAGCCAACCTATTCCTCCAGGCACTCAGTTCTACAAAATTTGATGGTCCTAATATTTGACATACCCACACCAGGCTCCTGCTTTGGGACTTGTGTGTATGTTTACTTTCTATTATACTTCACATGCTAGACAGCCATTCTGAATGATTACACATGTATTCCACCGTGACGTAATGGCAAACCATTGACAGATACCTACAGAACAGATGTGCCGGGAAACAATTTTCTCCAGAGGAGGGCTAAATGTGGACTACTGATGTAACATCATATGTCTACCCACAGCTCCTATTTTAAATTAAGTTTACAAATCTTTACAAATAAAATGAACTTCTAAAGTCAGTTCATCAGTTCAGACCTGCTTCCATCTTCACACTACAGGTCAACTACAATGGATCTGTAGTTATTTTCTACCTATCACTACAATGGCAGTACATTGTCTCTTTCCACTCCATTTCTGTTGTCAATTGAAACCATTGTTTTCCTCCTGCACATTTTCCCTTCAATCATATTCCTGAGCAATGTTGATTAAAATGTAACACAATAATTTATTTGCATGCTAGCAAAATGGTTGTTTGTGTGATACAGGGACCCAAAAGGTAAGCAAAGAACAGTAACACTGAAGCCTACCATGCAAGTCATAAGAGACAACTAAGGAGGGTTGGTGTGGGACTGGCTACCTCATCCTGTAGAAAGCTTTAGCTGCACAATCCAACCAATGATGAACATGTTTACAAAGGACTTTGCCTGAGTTAGTTGAGGGTTTATGCTCCACTGGGTGTTTAAAGGCAGCATAGGGAGGGGGAAGAAGAAGCTGGTACAAGTAATCATCTGGCAGATACTATAGTTAGGTTGTGAAGTGCTAGGCATTCACATATACTAGTTCCAGTCTAATGAGGTGGGGTGGCCTGTTCCCTTCTTCACTAGCTTTTCTTCCCCTACAAATCTGAGCAATCATGAATGGCATATACTGCCATTACTGGAAATTAAACCCCAGAAAGCTATGTTAATTTGCTAGTGCAGTAACTAGTGCACTACAAGCAAATAAAGGCACACATAAAGTTGCAGCATACCGACCAATTGCATCTGCTTGTGAGTGAGATGATAATAGTTAAAGAATAAGTATTTGATGAAATACAAATTGTACAACGTTCAAACTGATTTATTCAGCATAACAAAATCAGTGGCTCCAAACATCTTCAGGCTCCCTATCTCAAGGACCTCAATATGTACAAACATATATCTGTTTCAAGTCCATGCTATGTGACATTGGTGATCATACCTGTCCACAATCTTCTGTCTCATGTACTAGCAAGCATTTATGATACTGATGCGCCTCCATGGTATGTCAAACTGTCTCTCTTGGTCTCCCCCTGCCTTTCCTCCCCTCCAATTTTCCTGTTGTCACAATGTACTTTAGCTTTCGCCTTCCTATAAGTTGACCAAAGAATGTGAACTGTCTTCTGATGCAAATAACCAATTCTCTTTGTGAGTATGGACATACACATCTCTCTTTTTGATAATCAGTATACTGAACCTCGAGGCCCTACAAATGTTTTGAATCTTTCCAAAACCCACTTTGCTAGTCTAGACAGAATTGTTCTGTGAATACTGTACTTATTAGCATGATTGTGTCACCTACATGTTTCATCCAATTCTAAGATAATATAATTCTACTATCATTGCAGATCATGTTCTGTACAATAATTAACTAAACACAGGAATATCAAATTAATAAATCTTTTGAAAACATAATTAGATAAACATCATCATCATGTAGCAGGTCCTCTGCAGAACGAATCTCATCATAGCCCACCAGAAAGGCTTCTCGATCCCACTCTCAAGTTTGTTCGTTCGTTCCTGCCTCATGCCCATGGTGTCTGCAATGTCAAGTGTCCATCTCTATGCTGGTGACCCCTGCCTATTCTTCCAGGAACCATCATCTTTCATCACTGTTCATACCAAGCCGCTATAACATTCTTCTTCTTCTACTTCTGCATTCATCCGGAGTTTTTTTTCCGGACTGTGATTGCGTTATGCCTGTTTACAGCAGAGCTGCGTTCTTGCGCCCTTAGGCCGACACATCCCACTTCTGCTGGCCTTTGTTGACCGAGGTTAACCTTCCTGGGACAACATTCAATATGCCTAAATTATTTTAGCATCCCAAGCACGATGATGTATATGAGTTAAATTTTCTGATATTAGTTAGAAATTGTTAAGCATTTTAATTATGTGCTGTACTGAACAAGAGTGAACAACGCGTATTAATTATTATTTTCAAATGTGTACACAGACAGAACATTAATGTAACAAGCTATGAGTACTTACATTTCTCACAAAGTCTGCCTATAGCTGTAAAATAACAAATACAAAAATGTTAGTTCATATTTAAATAAACATTAAATATTTTATTCTTTATAAATACATATATTTTATGCATATAGATGTCAAAGTCCTCTAAAAGTACTGGAGAGTTTTGGTCATAGACCATAACTCTAGGAAGGGAAAATCCCAACTGCACCTCATCGTGGTAGAGGATGGGAAACACACCACGGTGTGGCTAACACAGCTCTGGGGACCGAGTATCCACCGGAATAAGTGGACAACTCTGCAGCTGAGCAGAGAAGGGCACTCACTTGTCCTGACAGTTGGAAATTCCTGTCAAAGGCTGGGTTAAAATACCACCATGTGAATGTGGAAGGCAAGGGGAAACCACCACATTATCTTCCCAAGACTTCATGGCAAACCATATTTCAGAGTTAGTGAACAACGTTAATGGCTGTCTTAGGACATCCTCGTCCGGTAGGGACAGTCATGAGCCACAGATGACACCAGACCGTCATCCAGCTACTGATGGCAAAACCATAACTAAAATAATTAAATTTAGAGTAGGAACATGGAATGTTAGGACATTAAATGAGCTAGGAAAGTTGAACAATGTTCTAAGAGAGATGGATAGCATGAAAATGAATATACTAGGCGTAAGTGAGATGAAATGGAAGGGATCGGGCAAAATTATAGCTGACAACCACATAATAATCTATTCTGGAGGGGATACACATGAAAAAAGTGTAGGAATAATATTGGATGAAGAAACAGCCAAGTCAATTAATGGATACTGGTGTATTTCAGATAGAGTTATTATTGTAATAATCAAATGTAAACCAATAGATATATTATACAAGTATATGCACCAACAACAAGCAGTAGTGATGAAGAAATACAACACTTTTACGACGAAATAGAAATGGTGATGGCTCAAATTGGATCACAAGAAATAAAAATAATACTTGGAGATTTTAATGCAAAAGTAGGAAAGGGGAAAATGGAGGATGTAGTAGGGAATTATGGTTTAGGTACAAGAAATGAAAGAGGAGAAAAACTAATAGAATGGGCAAATATCAATGATATGATAATTGGAAACACATGGTTTAATCACCATAAAAGATGACTATACACATGAAAAAGCCCTGATAAGAAAATACGCAACCAAATTGACTACATACTAATTAATAAAAGATTTAGAAATGCTTTAATTAATATAAAGACAATGTCTGGTGCTGACTGTAATAAGGATCATGTATCACTATGCAGACAAATAAAAGAATAAAGAGAGGGGAAAAAATGATTAAGAACGTGAGACTTAATAAAGAGGTTCTGAAAGTAGACAAAGAAATTCAAGAACAATACAGAGTGACTGTGAAAAATGGGTACAATGCAATAGCTAAAATACAGAGTATAAATAAACAAAGGGAAATGTTAAGGGACTCTATTCATCAAACTAGCAAAGAAATATTACTGGAGAGAAGCCAAATAGCTAAGAAAAAATGGATGAATGAAGAAATCTTAATGCTGATGAATAAAAGAAAACAGTAAAAATGACAAACAAGAATACGCTAAGATAAATAAAGAAATAAAAGATAAATGTGTGAAGGCAAAAGAAAGTTGGTTAAATGAGCAGTGCAAAAAAAAAAAAAAAAATTGAATTAAATTCCATTAATGACACAAAATATATGCACAGACAAATCAGTGAGCTCACAGGAAGAAAAATAAGAATAAATAGAGGGTGTTTGAAATAAAAAACAGGAAGGATATTATTGGAGGAAGGTGCTATAATGAAGAGGTGGAATGAGTATATAAGAGAATTATATGATGGAGAAAGAGAAGAATTAACAGAAGAAAGTAACTTAGAAGGTCCACCTATTCTAGAGGAAGAAGTCACTGACGCTGTAAAACATAAGAAAGGAAAAACTGCTGGGTCAGATGAAATCACAATAGAAGAACAAAGTGATTATTACCAAACGTTTGGTAATAAAATCTCTAATTATTCCCAAACGGCTGGTCACGTGATTATTTGTGGTCACGTGACCTAGGTTTGACTACATTATTAATATTTGTGAAAATATTCTTATGTTATCGGTGGTGTAGTGATTAGTGTTTCCGCCTGTTACGATGGAGGCTGGTGTTCATCTCTCCGCCTGCAATTTTTTTTTAAAAAATGTTTAATAAACAAAATATTAAACATTACGAACTACAATATAGAACTGAAAAACTCAAAGCTTGAACAAGAATCGCCATGGCAAAAGTAGCCTTTAGCAAGATGAAAAACATACTGACCAATAAAAAGATGTCAATTGAAACGAGAAAAAGAGTGTTGAGGTGCTGCATAGAACCTGTACTTTTATATGGATGTGAAGCTTGGATAATGAGCAGTCAAGCTGAAAAACATCTGATGGCTGTAGAAATGTGGTTTCTGAGGAGAATGCAATGAATTAGAATACCATGGACAGACAGAAAAACCACTGAACAAGTCCTTCAAGAAACAAATGACGATAGTAAATTGATTAGAGACACTAGAAGTAGACAGTCACAATTTTTTGGGCATGTTATGAGAAGAAATGAATTGGAGAACTTGGTGACAATTGGTAAGATCGAAGGGAACAGACCAAGGGGAAGACCGAGAAGTAAATACCTGGGCGAGATTGGCAGCGGATCGCGTCACACTGCTTACTTATGGAGGTATGTGATCCGGTCGTTCAGAAATAAATGGCAAACTACTGAACGTAAAACTTGCCGCAACAGCAACAGAAAAATGCTGGTGTTGATATGACTGCAATGCCCTAAAAAAGAAGAGTACTCAACAAACAATTAGGATTAACTATTTCACGTGATATGTAAATTTAACCCTGTGTGAACTTTGTCACCTTTGAACCCTCACTTCGGAGTTCATAAAAACAAATGTTGCAGTGTCGTGTCATCTATAAACATACGCAAATTCAACCTTAAGAAGTAACGGATCTGGGCATTAACTGAGATATGAACAGTAAAGTTTTATGGAATAAACTCATGTCTGTAGTTGAAGTTCAAACAGAGCTTGAAAACAAAAGACAAGACTAGCAGACCGCGGTAGTAAACGTCACATGACCAGCCGTTTGGGAATAATGTACGGAAACATTACCAAACGTTTGGTAATAAAGTCTCCTATAGAAGAATTAGAAGTATTGGGAGAATTTGGAGTAGATATATTAACCAAAATGCTGAATGATATTTGCAGCAGTGTATATTTACCCAGTGACATGCTGAAATCTGTATTTATAGCCATACCAAAAACATCAAGAGCAATTGAATGTGGAGATTTTCATAATTTTCAATTAGTGAAGAACAGTATGGATTTGTGGAGGGAAAGGGCACAAACAATGCAATATATACATTACGGACACTAATAGAAAGGTCAATAGAGAAACAGAAAGACATATATTTGTGCTTCATAGATTATACTAAGGCATTTGATAAAGTAAAACATGATGAACTGATTAAAATGTTGGAAGATATCAACATTGATGGGAAAGATTTAAGAATAATAAAGAATATCCGCAGAAGTCGGATGTGTCGGCCTAACGGCGCAAGAACGCAGCTCTGCTGTAAACAGGCACAACGCAATCACGTCTGGAAAAAAAACTCCGGATGAACGCAGAAGAAGAAGATAAAGAATATTTACTTGAACTAGGTAGCAGCAATTAAAATTGGAAATAAAGAGGGTAGTTACGAACAGATAAAGCTAGGAGTATGACAGGTGTGTGTCTTGTCACCAGATCTCTTCTCCCTATATAGCGAAGTAATAATGAGAGAGGTCAGAAACCAGGAATACCAGTTGGGGGTTATAATATAAATAATATATGCTATGCAGATAACACAGTATTTTTGGCAACTAATTCAACAATCCTACAACAATTGCTGGCATTGTAGTAACAAGGAAAGGACTCTCCTTGAATATCAAGAAAACAGTAACAATGGTGATATCAAAGAAAATGTGAAACCAAAATGTGAAATAGAAATATAAGGGAAAATTCTTAACCAAGTGGATAATTTTAAATACCTAGGGGCATTTATGACATCGGATGGAAGATGTATAACAGAGAGATTAAGAGCAGAATAGGACAAGCAAAAGCCGCATTTCAGAAAATGAAGAGTATCTTATGCAATAAATCAATGTCACTGAATGTAAGAAACAGAGTGCTGAAATGCTATGTAAAACCAGTTTTGCTGTATGGCAGTGAATATTGGAATGTAAATGAACAAAGTAAGAAGAAATTAGAAGCAACAGAGACGTGGTTCTTGAGATGAATGTTGCAAATTCCTTGGACTGCCAGAGTAACTAACGACTGCCTGAGATAGGCTAATGAAACTAGAACATTATATACAACAATAAGAAAGAGACAAACAACTTTCTTCGGTCATGTGATGAGAAGAGAGGCATTGGAGAACATCGTGACAACTGGAAAGATCGAGGGGAAGAGAGGCAGAGGCAGACCAAGAGAAATGATGCTGGTGGCATGGAGGAATACCATCAGCAGAGTTGATCCAGAACACCAAAGACCGAGATCTGTGGCGAGCCATGAACGCCTACGCCAACTGGCAGGGCATCTGATGATGATAATGAGATGTCAACGTGGTCGGAAGGATACAAGTGCTCACTTTTAAACTTCCGGTTCACTTATGGCAAGGGAGACTTTATAAGCAAACGTTTGCTAGTAATGTACGGATATTATACGCAAACGGCTGGTCACATGATAAGCAAACATTTGCTAATAATGTGCGGACATTATGAGCAAATGGCTGGTCACGTGACGTTTACTACCGCCGTCGATTGGTTTAAGAAGACTATTATTCTCCCTTCTTGTCTGTCTTTTGTTTGCAAGTTCTTTTTATTCAAACCCCATCTTCATCTACATACATACATACATAGTTTATTCCATAAAACTTTAATGTTCATATCCTAATGCATGCCTAGATACGGTACTTACTTCTTAACGTTGAATTTGCGTATGCACAAGATGAAAGTAAGCCTGTAGATGACACTAGCCGTCCTACCTCAAGTGAACCAAGTCGACAGACCTCCACTTTGCAATTGAAGTTCTAGTCAACATTTGTTTTTATGAACTCCAATGCAAGGGTTCAAATGTGATCAAGTTCACACAGGGTTAAATTTACATATCATGTGACCATAGTTAATCCTAATTGTTTGTTGATTACTCTTGACTGTTTGGCTCGTCTGTGTGTTTTTGCATATCCTTTACAGGACATTGCAGTCAACACCAGCATTTGTCAGCTGCTGTTGCTGTCTTGGCAAGTTTTATGTTCAGTAGTTTGCCATTGCTTTCTGAACGGCCGGCTCACATATCTCTGTAAGTAACCAGCGTGACGCGATCCTCTACCGAATCTCCCGCAGCTGTGTTTCGTACGTGAGTATACGGGATTACGATCAACGTCCTTAACTCCTTCGCCAGGGAGACCGGCTGTGTGTTACTGGCACCTATAAATAGTTACACTGTAATAATCTACCATTCTTGACGTAGGAGGCATCTAAGGTAGGGTGCCGTAAGACTGAATGCCTCACCCAGTGTAAAACTGAAAACGCTACCTGCAAAGAGGTTGACTTGATTTAGTTGAGAATCTAGGCTCCATTGAAAGATGAAAAGAAGGGGAAGAATATTATTTGTCGTTTTTACTTTGTTTTATATTGTCCATCAACTCTAAGATTACACCGGTCATCTATTTCTTGTTCGCCTTCTTTTCAGTAATATACTTTGCTTATTTGATAGATGTCGTTCTTTTGAATTTCCCTTTGTTCGCCTATGATTTGCGTCTCACCATCTATCCATACAACTGGAGAGAGGAAGGTGGGGGAGGAAGATAATAATGACAGGATTTGCAATATTTCGGGTGTCCATCGACAAGGGTATTTGAACTCACCGATAAGGGTATTTGAACTCAATTAAACAAAAAAAAAAAAACAAGAACAACAAAACCGGCTGGGAGTCGAACCCTAGTCTCCCTCATGACAGGCGGAGATACTAACCACTACACTACCGAGGACACATGTTATTTCCACAAACATTAATAATGTAGTCATACATAGGTCACGTGACCGGCCGTGTGCGAATAGGTCACGTGATCATCTGTTTGCGAATAGGTCATGTGACCAGCAGTTTGCGTATAATGTCCGTACATTACTAGCAAACGTTTGCTTATAGTCACTTCGTTATGGCAATGGTAGATGGTTCAACCCCTACCTTAAGTCCGACATAAACGTTTACTTCTCATTCAAAATGCAATGGCAAACTACCGAATGTACAGTTGCCTAGATAATCAACCTGTGTTTGATTGCAACGTCCTGCAAACGACATGCAACATTTCTCTAAAATAAAGGCATTTTAACTTTGAGTATTTGTAAACAAATAAAACTTAATCTCAGAACATGTATAAACTGAAATTTCCAATAGTAAAGTAACAGGTACATAAAGAAAAAAGTAAAGTACCCATTTACATACCTTAAGGCGCATTAGGCATATGGTGCTAAATATAATTATTAATACACAGTGATTTCGCTCCTCTTGTAAAGCTGGCTAATTCCACTTCACGTTTTTCTTGATTTATTCAGTCTCACAGTACTGGCTGAGCCGTCTACGTGGCAAAGAGGTTAGATACAACTGATAACCCTGCACACCGAGTTCAAAACACACTAACACAGCTGCGGGAGATTTGCAAGCAGACGGTTTTGCGCTGGTTTCCATACAAAGGTATGAGTCTCAATCATTCAGAAAGCAATAGCAAATTACTGGACGTAAACTTGCCAAGAAATCACAAATACTTGCCAAGAAATCACAAATAGCCAAAACATGATGGGGTTTACTGCGACGTCCTGTAAAGGATATGCAACTTATTTTTTAACTGGCTGAATGAATGTAAGCACAGTGACATACTTTAGCGAGTTCCATCAAAATTAAAACGGAAGTGATATACTGGGTCATTCCGGCATGATTCATCGTGTCTCCCAGTTCGCTAGTTACGATCATGCACTCTTTCGACGTCATTCATTCATTCAAATCTCATGTGACAATAACACACGTCCTCCTGGGTTTTCCAGGAATGGTTTGCCTAATATTCCGTGAACAGCGATTGGTTGAAATCATCGTAACCTTTTATATAAGAATATATTTCATACTTACCGTAATTAATTTTTTTTTGCCGCTGTCGATAGAACTACTTCAATTATATATGTATTTTTGAATTATGCATACAATTTTAAATATATTTGGAAAGTTTCATCGCGGTAATTGCTTCCGATGTGTATAAAAACAACATTTTCTGCGAAGATGTGTTTTTGTTCTTTGCACATGTTGATCAGATTGGCATGTGCACTTTGTAACATTATTCTGGCGTGTCGATAGGACTACTTCAATTATAGATGTATTTTTTAATTCTGCTTGCAATTTATTAAATATATCTGGAAAGTGCCACGGCGACTGCGCATGCGCATATCAACTGGACTGGCATGTACACTTTCACTTTTCAATGCTCAAAACGTGCAATTTGACCTACTAAAGTTAAAGAGAACACAAGTTTAAAGATTATTAATAATTTATTTAGATACTTGTACTATTTTTTAATCAATTAACATGACGGAAAATATTTTTGAAGTCAGTTTTCATAATCCGCCTATCCATCTGTATATGCATGGGTCCAATTCCTGGTTGGGTAATGTTCTTTTATGTAGTTTAGGGTTATTTCTCTTCTTTCAGTTTCATGCTGAGTGTTCTTTTTCTCAATACCAGGAATGTTTTCTATCATCTCAGGCAGTTGCTGCTGTCTCCAAGCTGGGAACTTGTGTGCATTGTGTATGGGCTTGACTGTTGATATGTTAAGTATAGGATCTGCCCTAATCCTTCATTTTGCAGTTTCTACAAAGTTGCTACGCTTCAGTCTTCCCTTTCCAAAACCATTAAATCTGTTGTACATAGGGTGGTCTGTCAACCTTCTAAATTTTTCTGCTTGTTGCTGGGCTCTGCTATCTCTTCTATCCTGCATTGGTTGTAAACAAGTGATCTTTTCTAGTTCATTAATAGGCGTTGTCTTCAGGCTTCCAGTTATGATTCGCATTCCTTGGTTTTGGACTCTACTTATTTTGTTAAAGTTTGACTTAGCTGCATATACAGATGGATCAGCCAAAAATTCAATAGAGAATGGAGGAGGAGGAATTCTCCTAAATTTAAAAAATGGAGTGAAAAAAACACATTCAATGGCAACTGGAAAATTTTCAAGTAACTTCAAAGCGGAGGTAGAGGCTTTGAAAACTGCAGCAGAAATGCTCCTGATGGAGGAAAATAAAGAGAAGCAAATAGCTATCTTCACAGATGCAAAGTCAGCTGTCTCAATACTGAAGAGCAATAACAGCACAGAACTAACTGACCTAAGAGCAGCACTCCATGGTCTATGCCAGAAATCCAAAAAAGTTGTAATACAGTGGATCCCATCACATTGCAGTATACCTGGAAACAAAGAGGCTGACAGACTGGCAAAAGAGGGCGGACGACTACCACAGCCTGACATAGACATAACCTATAATGAGGCAAAGAGGTTGATAAAAAGCACTTATAGAACCAAATGGGAATCAGAGCATCCAGGCCATCAGAAGGATGATGCATATTACAAACTCGACCGAAGAGAACAAGTAGCAATCTTCAGACTCCGCACAGGACATAACAGGCTGAAATACCACTTGTTCAATAAACTAAAGATAGGAGATACCGATGAATGTAATTGTAGAACTGGAAAAATGACAGCAAAACATTTGCTGCAGGATTGCCCAACATATGCAGAACAGAGAAAGATATTTTGGCCCACACCTGTTACATTTGAGGACAAGCTCTATGGAGATATCAACAAGCTCAAGTTGACCGCAGCTTACTTTAACTGCATACAGGTTGACATTTAAAGGTGCATGAAGACCCAGAGGCATGAAATGGAATATTGCTTGGATAGCAAATCCATTATGTGGAAAGTCCAAATCGAAAGCTTGCTGTGTGGGCTTCATAAAAGGTGGAAAAGTGTTCTAGTGGCACGAAATGGAATATTGCTTGGATAGCAACTCCATTACGTGGAAAGTCCGAATCAAAAGCCCATTGTGTGGGCTTCATAAAAGGTGGAAAAGTGTCCTAGTGGCACGAAATGGAATATTGCTTGGATAGCAAATCCATTACATGGAAAGTCCGAATCGAAAGCTCACTGTGTGGATGTCATCTGCAGACTGCATACTTCTGGTTTCCGGA